>ML319438.1:0-29497 GCA_005239505.1 Nicotiana paniculata | reverse complement strand
TGCCATCATAAAATATATGTATGAAACCAGTATGGATATGCACATAGTGCTCACAGCTCTCCCGCAGAATTCCACTCAGTACTATATATGGCTCTCAGGCCCAGGGAAGTTCCATCCCGAAATATGCATAACCACCGGTGACCGTAGTCACTCCGTACTGAGGAAGAAGGCCAGTCCAGCCCCCACGGAGAAGATCCATCTCTGGAATACATCACTCGGACAATTTCCATATCCAGGGAAGATCCATCCCTCTCATAACATCAGCTTCGGACAAGATCCATGCCCAGGGAAGATCCATCCCTCACATAACCACAGCTTCAGACAAGATCCATGCCCAGGGAAGATCCATCCCTCATCATCAATGCACTCACTGGGGGTGTAAAGACTCTGGAGGGTCCCAAGCGCCATATCAAGCCGGCGAGAGCATGATTTAAATATCGATGCAGTGTGCAGTCCATTCTCATAACTGTCTCAATAATAGGCTCGGCCTCACTCAGTCATTACTCTTCAGTCTCACATACATGGCTCACAAATGCCTCCATCAGCCCGAAACAATGATAAGTATGCATGTAATTAACAATACTGAGACTAAGATATGAAATGATATGCTATAAGAGACTGAGTATATGACATCAAATAATCACAACATGAGACAGCAATATACGACCACTCGGGTCTCAGCATTTCCGGCGTGAAGCCTAGCATTTATACTTAACATGATTTCTAACATGTTCACAATTACCACATTAATAGAAGCACATATATCATCATGGAATAATCACCAAGAGGTTCCATGGTATAATCCAGGCCGCAATTACTCATTGCATGTCTGCACGCTCGTCACTTGGCAAGTGCGTCACCTCAATTATAGTCATAAATCATTTAGCTCGGGGTTTCGAACCCTCAGAACTAAGTTTGGAAACGTTACTTACCTCAAAACCGGCTAAAATACTATTCTGCATTGCCTTTGCCTCCAAATCCGGCCTCTGAGTGCCCCAAATCTACCAAGTTCAGATTTTATCATCAAATTATGCTTAAGGAGTGAATCCCAATCGAAAAATATCAATTTAGCTAAAAAACTTGACCCCCGGGCTTGCATCCCGAAACTCAAATTTTTTTATATAAAATTGTTCTTCATCATCCCACGAGTCTGTACATATAAAGAACACTAAAATCGGAGTTCGTTTGACCCCTAAAATTAATCCCTAAAGGTCTCAAAATCTCAAGCCCTAAACCCACTTTTTTTCTACTGATTTTCGTGAATTTAACATTGATATTACGTTCTATAATCATCTATAAATGGTATTTAAGGTCCAAAACACCTACCTCTATGAAGAACAATGATTTCTCTCTTCAAAAGTCGCCCCCAAAGCTATTTGTCCGTACAAAAATGGAGTAAAAAGGGTTTAAGTCGCGGAGGGTTTAATTATGTACTGGATCGCAACCAAATGCATGCGATCGCGAATACCAATTGACCTCTGCTCCCCCACGCGCCAGGTTAGCTCTACGCGATCGCGACCTAGCTCACGTGATCGCACTTCACCTTCTTCTAAAACTACGTGATTGCACTCCAATTCACGCAATCGCGATGCACAAAATTTGCATGGCCCTCAGAATGTTCTACGTGATCGCAGCCCTTGCCATGCGATCGCGATTCACAGATCCCTGCTGCACAAAAAACCAGAAAACCAGCAATTCTCTAAGTCCAAAAATGTCCGTTAACCAACCGAAATCAATCCCGAGCCCCTCGGGACCCCAACCAAGCCTACCAACATATCCCATAACATCATTCAAACTTACTTGAACTCCCAAAATACCAAAACTAACATCAAAACACCAAATTTACATCGGATTCAAGCATAAGAACTTTGAAATTTCTAAAATCCACGAACGGTGCTTAAACTATCCAAAACAACTCTGATTGGCCTGAAATTTTGCAGACATATAAAAAATGACATTACGAACTTGTTCCAACTTCTGAAATTCCATTCCGACCCCGATAGCTTATTTTCCACTGCCGACCGAAAATCACCTAAAATGAACTTTTGCCAATTCAAGGCTAATTCTACACCGGACATCACAAAAATATTATGAACACACTCCTAAGTCCCAAATCACCTACCGAAGATATACGAGCCATAAAATCCGCATTCCGAGGTCGTTTACCAATAATTAAACTCCCAGTTGACTTTTTCAACTTGAAAGCTATTTTTAAGGACTAATTGGCTAAACTCTCACTACAACCATTCCGATTTCAAGCCTACCAACTCTAACACATCAATAACAGTATAACCAACCTATGACAAGTCAAGAATAGTAATTATAATGCAGGTTCTACGTAACGACGGACCGGATCGTTACACATACTACTATGCTAGTAAACAAAACTAGTTCCATATAACGGTATAGCAAATAATTGACTTCCAGGGCTAGCGGAGGGATGAACATAGAGTGGGTGAGACGAGTCCTAGATGAACTCGGCAAAACCATTAGCAGTAGATGAAGGACTCTCCATATTCATACACGATGACAAACTTCTAGACTAACAAGTTGTAGGAAAATCACAGTCGAATCCCAAATTTCACAACTAGAACAAAACCCTAATTTTTACCTAGGTTTTCACATACAAATGACAGGATAGAGTTTTACCCTCCTTCTTCGCACACTTGAAGAAGATAAGGTCTTCTAATAGCAAGAACGGACAAAGCCTCGAAAATTTCTGGAACGTTCTGAATGAAGACTCTTCGATCTGAGCGAAATCATTGAACCAAACTTAATGGTTACCATCAGAGGAAAGTTCTGAGTGAGGCGGATTGATTGCACCGCTCTGATACCATGTTAGACTCCATTATCGAAGTTAATCGAAGCAATTTAACAGAAGAGAAACCCCTAAATCGGGAGAGAAAAGAGAGAAAGAAGATATTTTCTTATTATTGTCATCTGTCCTATTCTAGAAGTCTCTGAAAGTATATAGGCAAATTAACTTTAGTTACAAATTGGACTAGGCCGGGTCCTATACAAATATGAGCCCAAATAATAAAGAATCAAAGTTATTGACTATTCTGACTAATTGGCCTTGTAGTGCAAGAATTATTCAGCCCAACACTAAGGGGTTGCTTGCTTTGAAGATAAATTATGATAGAGATTAATTATACTGAAATTATTTTTTATTGATTGCTTGGTATGTTGTATTAATTTTGAGATTGTCAGTGTTACTGCGTTATTTTGGGATAACATATATTGAGATTACTATTCCACCCTCAGACAAATATAAGTTATCCTGGTACTATTTTTAATTTTAGAATAACTTATCCCATGATTAATAACTAAATAAGGAATAATGTGATACTATATTTTTATCCTAAAATTATTTTTACTTACTAAATGACCCTAAAAGTATATACCGCAATTAATTTCACGATGTATGTGCAATCTCTCACTAAATTGGACAAATAGCAAAAATTCACCTAATATTTTGAACCGACAAGACTTGATACTTTATTCAAAGCCCACAGATACAAACAATAAACTTTTCGTACTTGATGATTTGGAATTGCTGAGTTTAAGACGTCTCTGCAGTCATTATTAAATCCCAAAAAAAAATATCTTTGTGGTCTCTCCATGTCATATTCTTAGCTACAGTGAGTTTGGGGCCGTTTTATATTATACAAATTTAGTACTCTATATTGTTTCTAATTATTTAAGGTTAATTAAAATAAGTAAATAATCATATAGTAGTTCCAAAATTTAGTTTCATATAAAGCTCAATTACTAATTTTAATAATGGAAATTCATTTCATTCAAATTCTGCTAGAAGTATATAAATTAATCCAGACTAAATAAGTCTTAATTATGTACGGTGATGATAATTTTTTCTTACATCGAATGTCAAACTCTAGTAAATGCTGTGAAGCATATGTTCAAAAGTACGTGTCACATGTTGTTCCCTCATGAATATTAGTATTAACTTCAATACTGTGTTATGCATAGCTGTCTTATCAATCCAGCATAACGCGATTTAAAAAAGCATTATATATGTATAATGTCCTTTTAAAGAGCATTATACTTTAACGTCAAAAGCTCCATTACAGTATAGCGCTCTTTAAAAAAGCGTTATACATTAAAAAAAAATTAACTCTTTTTTTTAAACGCATTTCCGTCACACTTGTCAAAATAAATCACAAATGGGTTCTAGACTCGTATTTAGACAGCTTTTATTGACTACTGAAGGTCAATTCAAGTTGAATAAGAGTGAACTAATGTGAAACGGTCCCACCTAACTAAATTTTAAACCAATGTGCTTATTTTTGGGTATTTTGTTCAATTTCGGTATCTATGAAATTCCGATTAATTTTGATTTGCACGGTTTAAGATCTATTAAATTGAAAAGTGTTCCCCGTCAAACATTTTTTTTTTTTTGGTATTTCTTGTGTTCGAACCCAAAGCTTCTATTTAAGGGTGGAAAAATCATATTCACGTATGATAAACGGTTAAAAAATACATATTTTCGATGTACTTTCATCTCATAACTTGTGTGGTTACGGGCGGTTATATGAGTTTTTGTATTGAATTATGCTCATTACGTGCATCCTTATGTGTACGAGCAAGTTGGACGAAAGATGAACAAAAGAAGTTGATTTGGGACTAAAAGACAAGAGAAGTACTTCTCTCGTTCACCCTCGCGTGCACACGAGAGAGTGAACGAGCTAGCTGAGGAAAAGCTTGAGAAAAAAATAGCGAATTACGGAAAAAAGGTATGGAAGTGCACGAGAGACCTAGAAGGAAAAGAAAAAGAGAAAAACTTCGCTCGTTCACTCTCGCGTGCGCACGAGAGAGTGAACGAGCTAACCTAAAAAGGTTGTTTCGAAGTGGGCTTGTATTATTTTGCCCCATGCTAACCCTATCTCATACAAATAGTCCTTAAACTCACTTTTGAAAGGGAGAGGCGTTGTTGGAGAGAGGATTCGGCCTAAGGAGACAGGAACATGCTAGGAGCAAGGCGGAGAATTCTTCTATGAATTTTTCACTTCCTTCTTCCTATTTTCATTATTGGTTATGTATTCTAGATTGTAATTTTGCATACCAGAGGCGGACCCAAAATTTTTATGTAACATGAGCACATTATTCTGCTTAACCAGTAGCTCTTAAAGGCTTTTGGTATTTAGGGTGTCAACTGCTTTAAATTAACTATTTTCAAGGTATACGCATAAATATATATAAGGCTTCGACCGAAGTTTACGGGGTCCGGTGAACCCTCACCATTACACATGGGTCCGCCTCTGTTGCATACTATTATGAATAGCTAATTTGTTATCTAGGGTTTTGATGGAAACTTTTGTAGGATAAATTCTTATGACATTTTTATATAATTGAGTTATTGGATTTCTTTACTTATTCAACTACGTATTTATTGTTGTTGTTGATTGAATGGCCATCAATTGATTGTGCCTATTTAGTGTGTGTATTGCTCGAGAGAGAGTACGCATATAAGTAGTTGTTGAACAACATCACTCCTAACGTATGTGAGAGATCAATACAAAGGGTTTAAAGACATGATTAGAGATAATGAAACCTTGGTGCGATCGTAGTGAGCGGTGAATTAGCGACAGCTAGCGTAGTTCGAGAAAATACGTCTATAAATTGTGGTAGTTGCTCGTTTGGTACATTCGAAACTTCAACAAGTGGCTAATCCAATATCTCCAGCTTTTTTTTTCCTTCACTAGACGACATCCAAGTTTTCCAAGTTGAATAAAGAATTATTTTTGGATGCAACCAAAGTTATTTTACAGTTTGAAATATGAAAATCGTGGACGATGTACACAAAAGCTTAGGCATTCTGATTGGTCTTAATCAAGATGCACAATCATTTAACAACGGCCTCTAATTGTATTATAATAATTCCAAATTTTAGTGTGACTTGTCCTCGCGAATTATTTATAGAGCACAATAAAGAACTCCAATAATATTGATTTTTCAACATTATTTCATTTCTGATTCTCTCTTTCAAGCTTCTTTCTATTCTATAATATTTTTATTCCGCACTTCAATTATCAATTTTCTTATTAGCCCAAATCGATATTAATTATAAGGAAACTCATTAGAAAAAGTGGAACTAGTATTATATAAACTTTGACAAGTTCAGCGAACAGTGTCAAACATGTCTGCGTCCCACATAAATCATAATTCCAAGGAGAAGTTTCACATTTACCTACTTTAAAACTACCAGATAAAAGAAGAAAAACTTTAATTTCTTCCATGAAAAATAAATACCTGAAAGTCAAATATTTGTAATAAATTCAGAAGAAATAAACGACATGATATCATTCATTTCGCACGGACTTCACCTACAAAAAGGGAAGACAACAGGTTTTTGTTTTGAGTTTTGACACCAGAATAAGACAATTAATGAGTCCATTACTCAAATGGTCACTCAACTATCCCAAATTATCTCCTAAAGTCATTTTACTTTCGTTTGTAACAACAAAGTCACTGAACTATGCCTATTGCACTCAGAAGGTCACTCAACTAGATTTTCTAAATTTTGGATTGCCAAATACCTATTTTACCCACTAAATTATAAATATTTATCTTCTTTTACTATTTTTAACTTTTTAATATTATAATTTTTCCTTTTTAATTTATATTATGGACGTACCTAAAGAATCATAAAATATTATTTATAAATTAAAAAAATAAAAAGTATTTAAGCATCTATAGTGCTGGAATAACAAAATAATGATCATAGTAAAAAACTTAATTAGAATAATTTGTTCGTAATAATAATTTTAATATTAACAACAAAAATTCAAAAATTTATTTACACAATTCAGAATAAAAGAAAATAAAGGTTGTAAAATATATATTCCATGCATGTAAAAAATAATTATTTAAATAAAAGTATTTTATATACATTATATATTCTTGAAAATTATGCTCAATTATATTATATATATTTCATGCACGACTTAACATAGCATATTTTACCCTATACAAATAGTCTTCTACTTTTTGCTGACATAACTTTGTGTCGTCGGAAAGTTGGTAGAAACATAATTATATAATTGAGCATAATTTTCAAGAATATATAATGTAAATTATAGAAAAAAAACTTATTGAAATAATTAATTTTATATTGCGTGCAAGGAATATATATTTTGCAGCCTTTATTTTCTTCATTCTGAATTGTGTAAATACATTTTTGAATTTTTGTTGTTAATACTAATATTATTATTACTAATAAATTATTCTAATTAATTTTTTTTTACTATACTCATTATTTTGTTATTCCAGCATTATATATACTTAAATACTTTTTATTTTTGTAATTTATAAATAATATTTATTTATTCTATAGGTAAGTCCATAATATAAATTTAAAAAAGGAAAATCATAATATTAAAAAGTTTTAAAATAAAAAGAAGATAAATGTTATAATTTAGAGGGTAAAATAGGTATTTGGCAATCCCAGATTTGAAAATTTTAGTTGAGTGACCTTCTGAGTGCAATAGGCATAGTTCAGTGACTTTGTTGTTACAAACGAAACTAAAGTGACTTTAGGAGATAATTAAGGATAGTTGAGTGACCATTTGAGTAATGGACTCGACAATTAATGGGTCGTTTGGTTTAAATGATGATTATCTCAGGATTATAACTAGGATAATAACATGATAGGTAGTACTATATTATATAACCTTTATATAAAATAAATAATATTATGATTTTGGTATAAATTTTATCCCGATCTTATACCCATGGGCGGAGTTAGCTTGTGGTTGTGGGTTCAATCGAAACTACTAGTTTTGGTTCAAATCATGTACTAATTGTTTTAAGAAATTCATTAAATAATATAAATTAGTAGTCATATCCGCGCGATGCACGGTCAATATTAAAAATTATTAATTAAATTAAAATATTGATTCTAGCCTGCCACTTGACTTAATGTGGCAGCTTTTTTCTTGGCTTTTAATAATAGCTTATCATAAGGCATGATAGCTGAAAATGAAAAACAAAACAAACCAGANAGGAGGAGGAGGAGGAGAAGAAGAAGAAGAAGAAGAAGAAGAAGAAGAAGAAGAAGAAGAAGAACAAGAATTTAGGATAGAGTTGATATTAGTTACTTCCATTAATAATTTTTTTTCTAAGTATTAATTATTAATTTTATCCTAAAATTGCCAAATAATTTCTTATTAGTTTTCCACTTGATTTCACCATATTACAAACTATCCTCTTATTTTATGTATATAAAATATATTGTTATAGATATATAAATATAATTTATTAATTAAAAAAAATTATTGTAATTTTTATCTGCTATATCCTAATTTTGTTATGTGTCTTACTCTTAATATGTTACTCGGCTTAACTATATTGTAAATTATCATTTTCTTATTAAAACAAAATTTTAGAATATAAAATAGATAAATAATGATTTTGAATATATATATCATATCAATCAAACTAAATATTTTATTATTAAATAAGTACCTAAATTTTTTGTACCGTGAATGAAAATCAGTCCAAATTCACTCCTTTCATTTATCACTAGGGCCAAAATTAAAGGGAGAATATTCTTTAAACAAAACTTTTATTATAGAAACATTTCTTGAACAATTTAGATTAGATTTTCTTGTTAATCTATATTAGATTTTGTCATAAAATCTATTTAAAATTTATTTTAAAAGTGCCAAGTGGTTTTTTTATTAATATGCCACTTGACTTAACCACAATGCATACTACTCACCTTTTAATATAACTAGTACTAATATTAGTACCCACGAGATCGCTGACACAAATCATATCAAATTGTAATTTGAATTATTTGCAATAATTTTAAAATATAAACTTTTAGATAAAAAATATCTAATCATTAAATATTAATTAAGAATCAGGATATGAATATATCTCTTAGTTGACAACTTATTTTTTCTATATTTGTAATAACTCAACCCGTTGATTTTAGTACTTCCATTTTATTTTGTTATCAAATAGTAAAGAATACTAAACATGTCATGTTGTGATCTGCCTTGTTTCAGCACATTAAATCATATTATTTTAACAAAATTATTACTATTACTTTATTGTTTATCTCAAAATCAATAAGTCTTATTCATCACATTTCTACACAAATTCCATTTTCTTCTTGTTCTTTACTTATAGTTATTATATTATTCATTATTTACTATACTATCATATGATTTTTTATAAGCCTTATTAATGTCTTGCTTATTATCCTTTTAATATTCATCAATTAAAAAAATCTTTTATTCTCGAATTTTAATGTATTTTTACGCTTTTATCCTCTTACTTTAAACCTTTTTATCCTTTAAATCTATCACTAATATTTTTAATTATTATTTAGTTATTTAATTTATTTATATTTAAATAAATTTAAAGTATAAATATTCTCACACTATCTCTATTTTCTTTTTTATACATTCTCTTCCCTACTATAAAATTTTAATTGGGTTTTTGTATTAATGTTTTACCTATAATCAAAATAATATAACATTTATTATAAACTGTAACTTTGAATTAATCTAAAATACTAATACATAAGCTCTTTGATTATTATGTTCCAAATTCTACCGAGTTTTGTAATTATTTTTCTATTGCATGCACTTAAATTTTCTTTCTCTTTTACATTTAAGATACAAATTTAAATTTAAATTTTCGTTAGTAAATTAGCTGCATTAGACATTTACTTTTTATTTTTAAATTTTTAGTGTGTTCTCAGTTTTTTATTTTTCTAAGTAAAACTTCAATTTTGTGGTCTTATAAGACTTCAATTTCGTGATCTTATCCGTGTTTGAGCATTCTTATCATAATTTTAAAAAACTTCTGAACTCAAATACAGATAATCTTTTTCTTTTAATTATAATATTAAAATTTTAAATATTTTCTTTATTTTACTATTATGTTATATAATATATAGTATTATCAGGTTTACGTGGCTTTTCATTAACTTGTCACTTTATTCAATATCATTATCCACTACTATCCTTTCATGTAATATAAATAGATATGTAAGTTTTCTAATCTTGAAATATATATTTATTGTATTTAAAAATATTTCTCAAATATTTTTAATTATTAATTTTATTATTCATATTTTTAAATATTTTAAATTTACTTTATTTTATTTTATTTTCTAAATTAATTATTTATATCACATTATCTCTAGCTTATTTTTATTATTTAATATTATTTTATTTTATTTTATCTTTTAGACTTGAATTATGTGGCTTTATCCCTATTGTGACCTTTCTTCTCCTAAAAAATAAAAACA
This sequence comes from Nicotiana paniculata, assembly GCA_005239505.1. Lineage (NCBI taxonomy): Eukaryota > Viridiplantae > Streptophyta > Magnoliopsida > Solanales > Solanaceae > Nicotiana > Nicotiana paniculata. Next base: position 19,212 of record ML319438.1, on the reverse strand, counting down.
AAAATAAAAAACTTTCTCATCGCAATTTAAATAAGTTTTATCATTATTTTTTCTTTGATTTTTATTTCTTTATTTGAACCTTATTATTGCTATTATATTATTCAAACTTTAATATTATTACATTGTCATGTGGCTTTTCATTTGCTAGCTTGAATTTAATATCAATTTCTATCACACCTATTATAATATAATACAAATAATAATTGAAAATTATTTCAGTAGTAACTTTGACTCTATTGCTCATATTCCAAAATATGATAATATATTGAACCACATTTATAAAAATTATGTTATGCTTTCTAACTTAAACTATTGCACTCAATTCACATTAATTATAAAAGAATAATTTTCTTAGTTGTTTGAACACATTATATCTTATTGTTGTTGTAATATTTTCACAATCATTTTACTTCTCTACGTAATATTTTCAAAAATTAAAAATTATGAAATAAAATAAATTGACTGTGTTGATAATAAATATTATTAAATAGGAATTTTTATTTTTGGGAAAGCTTTCAAAATCTATTTAGTATAAAATTATGAGTCAGTCTAAATTGATTTCCTCAGTAAACATCAAATATAATTTATCTTAATGACTTACAATAGGAGGTAAGTTGCCGGGCGGCTAGGTAGGAGGTCGTTTTTTGGTTAAATGCTTAAACTTTATTTAACCAAGTAAGAATATTTACATCCGTTAGTTCTTTTTTAACTCTAGAACTAGATTCCTATCCATTATAATATCTGAATAAATCTCAGTTATCTCTTTCTGGTTACACAACTATCATTCAATTTCTATACTCTTCCTATGCTATACTAGGATAATTCTTCAGTTCAGCCAATACTTTCTGCCACTTTCCTTCATTCTGTCCAGCCAAGTGCATTTTCAACACTATATCTTTGATTCTCTGCCTACTTTCTATTGTTTCTCCACAAAATCTTCTATTGTTCATTTTTATTCATACATGATATACCATGGTTGTGAACAAGAACACAATTACTTCTCCTCGAGCTCTACTTGGATTCTTGCTCTTCAACCATCTAATTTCCTCTTCCCAATTACCAATCTGGTGATTTTTATTTAGCCAATGTAACAGTGTTGACCATATTGATTTGGCATAGCTGCATCCAAACCATAAATGTTCCATTGTCTCTTCCTCTTTTGTGTCACACAATACACATTCAATATTCACATTACTACCCCCATCTTCTTATCTTATCCACTGTGGCTAATCTCTTGTGAAGTGCTAACCATAGAATAAATCTATGTTTTGGTATTGCTTTTGATCCTGTTGTAATCTTCTTCCACCCTATCTTCTAGAATTTCGGCCTCATTGCAGTGTACAACTTCTTGATGTTGAACTTTCCATTCGTTTGGTATTGCTCCAACTCACCTCTTGTATGTTTTTCCAGAAACCATTGCCTAGTATCCAATATTTTCTTTATAATCCAGCATGCTTGCTTAGGGGTGTCCATTACCATAATATCTTTCCTTTTGACATAATAACTATGGATCCACTGAATCCATAATGTATCTTTCTTTGCACGGATGGCCCATAACAGTTTACACAATGCAACTTTATTCCAGGAATAAATGTCCTGAATATTCAGCCCTCCTGCTGATAATTGCATACATATTATGTTCCATGCTACCAATGCTTTCCTTGATGTATCACTTTTTCCTGTCCACAAGAAAGTTCTACACACTGTTACTATCATCTTGAGAATCTTCTTTGGCAACAGAAATACTTGATCCCAATAAGTTTGCATCTCAAATATCACACTTTTCAGTAATTGTAATCTTCCACTATATGATAGAATCTTAGATGTCCAGCAGTTTATCCTAGCTGTTATCTTCTCAATCAAGGGCATACACTGCTGCACTAATAGCCTATTTGATGAGAGTGGAACACCAAGATATCTGAATGGTAATTCCCCTAGTTTGAACTGCATTTCTTCAAGTATCCTTTCCTTGAATTCCTTTGTAACTCCTGCAATCTATAGTGCACTTTTCTCCATATTGGCTTTCAACCCTGACACTTCTGAGAAATGATTGAAACTTTTGAGCAGCAATCTGATAGACACTTCATCTTCCCTGCAACAAAGAATCAAATCATCTGCAAAACAGATGTTAGTAATGTTATTTTTGGAACATCTGGGATGGTGGTTGAAGTCTGGATTGTCTTTTAACTTCTTTAAAGCTCTATTGAGGTATTCCATCACCAGCACAAAAAGATAAGGAGACATTAGGTCTCCTTGCCTTAGTCTTTTCTTTCCTTGGAATTTGTCTGTTAACCCTCCATTTAGGATTAATGAATAGCTTCTGTAGATACACAAGTCATAATAAGTTCCACAAACTTCACAGTCATACCATACTCTATCAAAATCATTCTAAGAAAAGGCCATTCGACTGAGTCATAGGATTTTCTTATATCTATTTTGATACAACATCTTGGTGAAACTCCCTGTTTATTGTACCCTTTGACCAACTCATGTGCTATGATCACATTGTCCAGTATATTCCTTCCTTCGATAAAAGCAGACTGGGATTCCCCTACTATTGATTCCACTACTAATTTTAGTTTTGCTGTGAGAATTCTTGATATGATTTTGTATATAGTTGTGCAACATGCAATAGGTATGAACTATTTGATTGTATTTGGACTTGCCACCTTTGGAATCAGTGTTATAGTTTTACAATTAACACTCTTCAAAAGTTTCCCATTGCTAAAGAATTCTAAAATAGTTGTTCTGAGCTCCTCACCAATTATACTCCAGTTCTCCTTGAAAAATTCTGCAGGAAAGCCATCTATCCCTGGTTCTTTGTCATTTGGTAACTCCTTTACTGCTTTATCTACATCTTCTCTAGTTACTTTGCACTGCAACATCTGTTGTTGCTCCTTTGTGATACAATAACCATTCCTAGCTATTTCCAGGTCAATACAGGGTAATTATTTTGCTGCATTACCCAGTAAGTTCTGAAAAAAGCTTTTGAACTCTTTTGCAATCTGCTTTGGGTCTGTTACTCTTTCTCCCTGCTCATTACATATGGAAGCAACTCTATTTCTAGCATGTCTGTTCTTCAATTGAGCATGAAAAAACTTTGAATTCTTGTCACCTGCTTTTATCCACACTACTCTTGATTTCTGTCTTAATACTTGTTCATTGATTCCTTCTCATTTCTCTGTCTGCATTATCATTGTCCTTTCCTGTTCAATTAGTTGCTGATTTAGAGGATCACTATCAATCTTTCTTTGAATATTCTATAACTCCTTTCTGTTTTCCTCAAGCTCTTTTCTAATGAATTCATTTCTTTGTTCATCGGCTTTGTTCTGTCTTGTAACCTTTGCAGTTTAGTCCATATAACATACAAGTATGCCCTGCGATACTTTGGCTCCATACCTCTTGTACACTCTCCTGGAATTCCTTTTGATGCATCAGTACATTATACATCCTAAAAGGTCTTTTCAATTGGTTTCTTATCACCTCAGTATTTATCACAATTGGGGAGTGATCAGAAATACCAGGTAACTCATACACTGCTTCTAAGCTACTATATTTAATGAACCAAGAAGAATTTCCAAACACCCAATCAATGTTACTGTAAATTCTCTCACCAACATCTCTTTTGTTGCACCATGGCCATTGACACCTTTTTCTATTCAGTTGCCCTAATCCAATGTCCTTTATACAATTCTGAAAGTATACTATCTCTGATTGCTGAATAGGTTGACCATTTATTCTATCATTGACAGATAACACACTGTTAAAGTCTCCTATCACCAACCACGACTCATGCATTGTTCTATTTATCATTCTTAGTTGCTCCCATAGTTCCTCCCTTTCATGCAATTTGTTTTTACCATACACAAAAGTAATACAACTTTCAAACTGTGACCCCTTTCATGAATGACTTGAGTAGTAACCATCAATATGTTAACTTGCACCATACTGTCTTTCCAAAATAACCACAATCTACCAATTGGACTTATCTTCTCATTTGCAAATATCTGCCAGTCATTTCCAAATCTTCTTTTTACCTTATTAACACTCCTAGGCTTTATCTTTATCTCAAGGCAGCCTAGTAGAGTTATTTTTTTCTTCACCAGACAGGCCTTGAGTTCTCTCTGCTTATAGGGCTTATTCAGCCCTCTTATATTCCAGGAGCCTATTATCATGGAGGATCTTTCTCACTGAGATCAATCCCTTCAGTCCTTCTCACAGTACTGTTCTCTTCTTGTATTCTCAATGTGTTGTATTTGTTTGTCATTATTAACTTTTCTATTTCATTTCCACTCAGTACTTTTTTATTCTGCACCTTCATTTTCTGTTTTCCTTTTGATCTTTGTAGTGGCTGAAAATCTCCCTCTTGTGTTTCTGTGCTTTGATTTTCTTGTTGTCCTTTCCCCTGATCTACCTCTTCCTGTACTATTATTATTTCCTGCACTTCTTTTTTCCCTTCTTGCTCCACATTTACTTTTACTTTCCATTGCTTCTTCTGTTTTTGATTTATTCCACCTTGTTTATTCAGTTTTTCCCCTTTGTATTTCTGTTTTTCTTTTGGGGCTTTCTCACAATTGAATTCATGCTTGCATATTTGGAAACAAACCTCAAAGAAGTCTGGTCTCCATTCGTAATCTAAGTTTTTTTCCCCTGTATATACCCTCTGCCTCTTCAATTACCATTACACTTGGTAACTCCTACGATATATTCATTTCAATAAGCATCCTACCATAGGATATTCTTTCACCTTCTGCAGTTAACCTATCAGAACATATAGGTTTTCCAATACTACTTGCTATTCTCCCTAAATTCTCCTTTGTCCAATACTCCACTGGTAAACCTGGGAATATCACCCAAATTGGAATATTCCTTGTTTTCTCCTTACACATTTGAAATTTGGGCTCCCATTGCTTCAAAATCATTGGTCGATTATTAAATGTATATGGTCCTTTCTGTATAACTAGCTTCTTATCATCTTCAGATTCAAATTTGAACACAAAGTATCCATCATCATGTAAAAATACTTGTGGAGTCGCAACAAAACTCCACACACCATATACGAACTTAAGCATGTCTTTAAATGACGGATTTCCACCTTAAACATACCCAATTAGCGATGCCTTCCATTTTTGAGTTTGCTCTGTGACTTCAACTTGATTCAGACGAACCACCTTCACTCCTTCGTTGATAATTGGGGGGTAATACTCCAATTGCATCCCCTGCTGTTGAGATCTATTTCCTTTCACCACTTCCGCTAAGTTTACCTCTGTTCCCCCAAAATTTGGCCTATGATTTGAGAACATCAATTTCCGAGCTGCGGTGTTATTTTCCACTTCCACTGGTTTAGGTTTCTCTATTTCCTCACATTTTGAAGCTTGCATGACAGTTGGTGCACTCCCCATTCCATTCATCCAGTGAACTAGCTGTATTTGGCTCATTGTTTGTGGTATTCCTGACTTCGGTGTTACCATTCTCTCTTCTTCTACTATTTTCGGTCTCGTCGTCGGTGCCGTTGCATGTGATTTCCGTCTAGCCATCGTTGAAGGCGTACGTTTAGCTATCCCTGCTTAACATGCGCCTGTAAAGAGAGCATGACAGTTAGATCAACCAACTAGGTAGGAGGTCGTTGGATGTTAGTTAATGGCAAATGGCTAAGAGAATATTCAAAATATTTTATTCTAAAAAAAATTAACTTTCACCAATGAAATCTAATTTGTCTTAAGTCCTTATTAGATTTGTCTAAATCTATTTAGATTGTGTGTTTAAAAGTGCCAAGTGTCATTTTTTTATATGCCACTTGGCTTAACCTCATGCTTCACACCCTCCTTTTAATATAATATAGATATAAATGTAGATTGTTTGAAAATTTCAAATCGTTTAATTTATTAATAATATTTTTAAGTTTGTATACTTACTTTTTTTTTTTTTTAAAATTAATTCTTAGTATAAATATCCTCACATTATCTCTAATTTATTTATATTATTTTATGTTTTTGATTTTTTTTATATATTAGACTTTAGTTATATGGCTTTATCCACATGCATGTTATTCCTTATTATACTTGCACAAAATTTTCTCATCTCAAATTTGAATAAGTTTTATGCTTTTTCATTTGTATGATGAAATTTTTGAATTTTTTTCTCTTTTTGTTCCTCAGTTTTGCTGTTATATTATTCAATACTTAATATTATTACATTGTCATGTAGCTTTTCGTTAGCTTGTCTGAATTTAATATTTATTTTTTATCATACTCATTCTAATACAATACAAATAACTATAAAAGTATTTCAATAGTAACTTCAAGTCTATTTCTCATATTCTAAAGTGTGATTTTCTTATCATATTTTTTTTAAAATAAAATCTTATCTCAATTTTTTCACAACAATGATTTTACTATCATTTTATAGATAATGTATAAAATATTTATTTTCTCGATGTTTCAATATTAATATGACTTTATTATTCTTGTTACTAAAATATTTTACTGATTATTTAATTATTTCTCACCTTATAAATAATTTATATATTTTACGTAAGATCTTATTTTGCTGTTTGAATTTTTTTATTCCTAAAGTCAATAAATCTTTAATATTTTAAGTAAATTTAGTTTTATTTTATATTGTAACTTACTCCAATGTATAAATAGTCATATATTATCTCAATTTACGTTTTTTTATATATTTTTTTCTATTATAGAAATTTAATTAATTTTTTCTCTCCATATTTCTAGCTAATATAGAAGAAAATCTATTTTATATATATATATATATATATATATATATATATATATATATATATTGACATATAGATTAGATTTGTTTAAGATCTATGTAGATTATGTATAAGATTCATCCAACTACTTCCATTAAATATATTTTCATTTATAATCCAAATTTTTTATGTTGTCTTAAAATTGCCAAGTGGCTTCATTTTAGCTTGCCACTTGGCTTAACCACATGCTTCACTACTCTCCTTTTAATATAATATAAATATATATATAGATATAGATATAGATTATCAATTTAGAACCCAATAGCTTAAACAAATTAGAATTCCAATCAATATATTTAAATTCTAGCTTTGTCTCTACTTATATCAACACTGAGCAAATTTAATCCTAAATCTTATATTAGAATAACCCCTTACCCTCGTAATTACACGACCCTTAAAAACATACTAACCAAATAAAAATAGAAAAAATAAGATGAAAAAACATAGAGAAAGGGTTAGACCACAAAAAGAAATAAGTACTAGTACTATTTACTACAGACTTGCGTAATAGGAGTCCGGAATCTAAATGTGATATTTTTGGACTCAAAGACCGAAGTAAGTGTAAAAAGAATTAGTAACCAAACTATATATAGTGCCCTTTTAAAGGGCGCTATACCTTAACGTCCGTTGTGGACATTAAAGTATAACGTCCTTTAAAATGGCGCTATATAGGAAGCTGATTGGATGTCCATGTGTAGCGCAGTTTATTAAGGCGCTATACATATAGCGCCTTAATAAACTGCGCTATACATGTTCAAATGCTCGTCCCCTTCCCTTCTCGCACGTTCAAACAGAATCAACCCCTCCTACACTCCCCATTTTAAAAATCGATCAGCGCCACCCCTCCCCCCATTAACGAGCCTAAAAAACTCGAGTGGACCCTACCAGTCCCACAAAAAGTAAAGAGTGTTGGTCTCACATCCTAGCTAAGTCTTCTCTTGTTGTAGGTTGCTTGTTTCGGGCTCAAATCTTCAATTCTTCAACTTTCCAAAAAACAAAAATCGAGGTATTCCGATTCAGTTTATGTCGAAACTCGTATAAATGATGCAAATTAGTTATTTTTGAATGTGTTCTATGTTGTTTTGTATTTTTTTTTTGCGATTAAGCTGGTATGTTATTTTTATCCGGACTAAGATATTAGTGTGCTAAAAAATATGTAAAAATTGAGAAATCATTATTATTTATTAAAAAAAATGTTAATAAATTACTTTTAATATTTTATATGTATTTACGTGAACGTTTTGTTATTAAATGTATTTGTTATTTTTATCTAGTTTAGATTATTTATTTGCTTAAAGACTAGTAATATAGTACCCTTGCGTAGTAAAATATATACATCTTATACTCAAAAATATGTCAAAATAACAGATAGACCAAACGCAAACTCTGTCTAATTAAATATTGTATAATTATAAAATTAATTATTTAATTTACAAACAAACATATAAAATATAAAAATAAAATGTAAAATAATAAAACTAACACATACACGAATGAAAGATAGCTTAATGCTACTGGGCCTCAAATATCGAGCATGAAACCATATATGAATATTTAATAATTAAATATTATATAATTATTAAATTTATTATTTAATATACAAACAAGCATATAAAATTATAAAACTAACATATAAAATAATAAAACTACACATAAAAGAATCCAGGATAGCTTGGTGCTACTGGGACTCAAATATCGAGCCTGGAACCCATATGTGAATACTTAATAATTAAATATTCCATAATTATAAAAATTAATTATTTTGTTTACAAACAAACATATACAATTATAAAACTAACATGTAAAATAATAAAACTAACACATACAAGAATTTAGGATAGCTTGGTGCTACTGGGACTCAAATATCGAGCCTAGAACCCATACGTGAATATTTAATAACTAAATATTATAAAATTATAAAAATTAATTATTTAATTTACAAACAAACATGTAATTAATGTTGTCTAATTTATAGTAGACGACATGGAGGTGCCGCCTATGCATCTCAGACCTTCCAGCGATAGCTATTGTCATTACAGGGCGATCATAGGTTCGCCCACATATGGGAGGGAGAGTTACTGGCCCAGACTCTCTGCGCCAGGAGAGTGGATGACATGTGGGACTTTCTGAAGGGCAAAGTTCTCCATCCCCATGTAGTCAGACGCCTGCAGGATACGAGCTTCTACATGATTTTGGAGATCGGGCGGCTGCAGCTCGATTGGTCTTTGGTCACGGCCCTAATAGAGAGGTGGCGACCAGAGACACACATATTCCACTTGTCCATTAGCGAGGCGACCATCACACTGCAGGACATGGAGGTTTTATAAGGACTGCCCGTTGATAGACACCCCGTCGCTCTACCGCAGGTCATGAGAGAGATGACACTGGGGTCAGTCGTCTGCAGTTGACGACTATTCGACATCATTTTGGGATATTGCGCCCTGACATCACGCAGATTCACCAGTACACGAGGTTTCTGCTACTCCTTATGTTTGGAGGGGTCTTATTCCCGAACACTTCGGGGAATCTAGTCAGCTTGAGATTTTTTCATCATCTTGAGCGGCTAGATGATTTACCACAGTACAGTAGGGGTGCTGCTGTTCTCGCCTACTTGTACAGGCAGATGTTCCGGTGAGCGTGGGCACCTAGCGTGAGGTTGCTGGGTTTTTGTCGTAGCTACAGGTGAAAACATATTCGAATACTCTATTCATTATAACATACCTAGTAAAAATATATCTTAAATTTAAGCTAACTTTGTATGTTAGGTTTGGGCCTGGGAGCGCTTCCTGTAGTTGCAGCCACCTCTACCACCATTACCTTCGGATGTACCACCTCCATTTCTCCCTTTATCTAGGAGGTGGGTTCTCCGTCAGAGGTATGTACGAGAGTACGAGGCTCGACATAATCTCCCCTTGTGCAGGGATTTGTTGGAGGGCGCACAAGTAAATGCATACATAATTTTACTTGGCATAGCTTCACAGTGTTGCGTATACTCATGTTTTTCTGTTGTTACTTAATAGTTTATCAGGACGCCATACAACGATGGACTGATAGCTGGCTTACCCGATTATTGCTCGGCCGACCGACTTATTTGGAGCTCTTCCGTCCCGCTGATGTGCCTTGATATTGTGGAGCATCATGCCACGAGCGGATACTTTGCCAGTTTGGCCGTCCGCAGCTTGTACCGACACCGCCCACCTGGCAGAACACACATTACCAGCGGGATGATCGTTCCAGGGTGGACGACGCATATGTGGCATGGCTAGAGGCGCAGTTCAATACTTGGGACCGATGACTTGACCTGATTCCACCACCCTCTCTCCTCGCGCCGGACAAATACTTTTTATGATTGTATTTACTTGTACCGCGGCATTACCCAACTTCTCGTTGGGAATCCCATTCATCGAGCTGGCGATCGGTACGTTCCATACGCAGGGCGGCACGAGGCACTGGTATGTTATTTGGTATTCTTTCTTATAGAATTGTAACCTAGCGTTCCTTAATTTGTATTTTACACATTGTGAAGGCTATTGTCCGACCATTTTCCACGATTATGGTCGGCAGGTTACAGAGCTTGCTGCCCGAACACTGCGACGAGCCTGAGAGGATCAACGCTTAGGAAACGACCCTGCTTATGTGGTGCAAGAGCAGTACCAGCGAGGTAGGGGTGTCCCACGAGGTGGAGGTGTCCCACGAGGTAGGGCTGTCCCACGAGGCAGGGATGTCCCACGGGGTCATGGGGGGCGGCGAGGAGGTGGTCCCCAGCAAGGGGGCGTTGAGACACCTTTTGAGGATGTTAGAGCTGATCTGCCTGGTGACCTCCATGAGCCAGACGAGCATTACAGCAGCATGCTGTCATACAACCCTGAGTTGCAGCTCACTCTAGGGACTTGGTAGGTAAACCCGTCATATCCATTGTTGATCACGGGCACGAGCATTACCAGAGAGGATTGGGATGTGTACTTTACAAGCCCATCGACCGCTGCTGAGGATCGGCTGACCTGAGATGTGGATAGTGGGCGCCGACTGAGTTATGACTCATCATCGAGTGGTGCTGGGGATGTTTCACAGGCGCATGTATGTTTGTATTTCTATTAAATTTAAATTTTTTTTTTCTCATTGATTTGCCATAAATAAATTAATAATTTTCTTATTACGGCTTCATCCTCGCCCGTCGCGGAGGCCGCTTTGTGTGATGCTGACCTGGCTGCGACGGATAATTATATTCAGGAGCCCAACAAGACCATGGTAAGACAATTTAAATGTTTGTGACTTAACACGTACATTTCTAATATATATTTTCATATACTGAGCTGACTTATTCTTCTGTAGGTTACCACTGGACCGATGGCCCCTTCTACCGATCCTGCCAGCACTGTTGACAATCATGTTGCAGCGCATCCTGCGATAAAAAGGCGACGTGATGAGGACGATCCTGATAGTGTAGCCGGACGAGATGGGATGCGCCTCAGGGCAGCGGCTGCATTGAAGCACACAGATTGTGGGACACATTGATTTTTATTTTATTTTATGCAAATAATAGCAACAATTTTTATTGTTTACATTATATGCACATTATGTATTTATTTTCCCGGTTCTTCGTTATTTTAATACTAAAACACAAACACAAATATAACAACTTAACATAATTTAAATTCAGTACCACTAATAAAAATACATGACATGAAAAGCATAAATATAAAATACTACACTCAACACATACATGTGTTTGTTTAGTCATCGCCTATTATTCTCTGCTTCAACCACTCAAATTTCTCCAACAACCTATTTTTTTCTTCTTCCACCTCTTTTAGTTTCTCATTTCATTTCAGTCTCATGACGTTCGTATCTTTGGTTCATATCATGATAATACTGTAAAGATTATTTGTAGCATTCCTGCTTACAAGGTTCATCAAGCCATACCTCAAAATTGCAATAATTTCTGTTGTTGTCTCCAAATCTGTTTACACACATCCAGTATCTGCGCCAACATGACCATCCTTCCAACAGTCCTTCACCATACATCATTTGCCACAATAGCACATTGATACATAAATGCGCCCAGACATTTGTTAAAGCGAAAAAAAACCCTGCTTTTATGAAACGTTCTGCTATTTGTTTTGGTTAAGCGCAGAAAAAAACTAAAATGTGCTAGTTATTTATAGGTAAGGCAACACACATAATGTAGTATTTAACCGCACTATGCTTCGCGTGTTAAAGATTCTTTCGGATACAATACATCTTTTTGTAGGTGGACAGCTTTTCAGGTCGACAAGACAACACACATAACGTAGTATTTAACCGCTCTATGCTTCGCGTGTTAAAGATTCTTTCAGATACAATACAACTTTTTGAAGGTGGGCAACTTTTCAGGTCGACAAGACAACACACATAACGTAGTATTTAACAGCGTTATATATATTCACATATTTATTAAACATCTTCCTCTTCTGACAGTAAAGTTTTTTAATAATTTTAGATTGAAATTTGAAAGTCAACGTAATAAGTTTGATTTTTTAATCCAATACTATTTTTGATTACATGAACGGGAGGGAGCAATTCATTAATTTACTACACTAAAAATATTAAATATCAATAAGATTTAACAACAATGGAAACATAATTTTATTTGAAACATTTGGAACATAAAAAGTACATATACTTATTACAACCACATTACTGAAACAAAACACTATGTGTATCCTTGATAGTTGGGCACATTAGATGAACTTCCAGCAGGAGCTGGATTATCATCGCCGCCCAAACCATCCGAAGGACATTTTTGACGGTCACGTCCTGTTTGCGAGCATATAATACATTTGTGTGCATAAACAGTATCACGAACATCCATTTGGTTTCATATACACGTTCTTTTTTTAACCTATAGATGACGCAAAAACTCCTTGTTACACACCATTTTAAATGGTTCCAGAGGCCAATAATGCTCAATACCCACTGGCTGCAACTGTCCACTATAGGTGTTTAAGTATGCAACAACACTATATTGTTTATCAACGTAGTGGTTGGCCCTAAACCTGTATGTTGAAAGCACCTGATTGCACGTGAGGACGGCATGTGGTAGATGGACAATTTCCCACAAGAGCATAACCTTCTAAATTCATTTATGGTGTGTACATTATTCCCCCAATTTTGATGGATAGCGATGCGAGCTTCAAAAACATTTCGGTCGTGATCATAGTGTAAAAATGAATGCCAATGTGCTCGCCGCCTGTATTTTTCAAATCTTTTCATTGGTAGCGGCATAAATTCAACACCCATTTCCATCAATGACGCTGTAGCTTCAGCCCTTTCAACAAACCTCTCCGCCATCTGCTGGAATGACATCTGCACCATGGTAGTGACAGGCAATTCTCATGCCGACTTCAATAACCCGTTGAAAGACTCTGACACATTTGTAGTCAGAATTCCCCATCTTCTGCCACCATCCGCATGCAAAGTCCACTTTTCAGGCTTATGTCGCAGTAACCAACGTTAGGCTACCTCGTCTTCCTGCCTGATAGATTCCATGTGCCTCAGAAATTTATGCTCTTGGTGATCTGTTGCAGCCATTCACATTAAATCATGCAGATCCTTGTTGGGATGTGCCTTCTGGAAATTAGCCTTCAGGTGCCTCACACAATAACAACGGTAGGCATGCGGTTCTTTCCATGCAGGCAAATTCTCGACAGAACTTAAAATACCACCATGCCGATCAAATATTAGAAAATACTTGAACGTTGTTTGACAACGTGCTCTTTCAAGTGGTTCAAAAACAACGTCCACGTCTCTTGGCTTTCATTGGCACAATAACAAAAGCTAAAGGAAATATTTTTCCATTAACATCTACTGCAACGACGATCAACAACTTAATATCATACTTTCTGTAGACATGAGTGTCGTCCATGGATATTACCGGCCTGCAATGCAGAAAACCATCAATTGCTGGTTTAGATGCCAAGAACACATATTTGAATATATATTATGGTATTCCCGTACTCCACTCAAGCTTCCATTCAACAACGGTCCCAGGGTTAAAGTGTTGCAATGCGGCCATGTACCTAGGTAGAGTTGCAAATGACTTATCCCAGTTACCACAAACAATTTCAAACGCACGTTTGCGCCCGAAAAATGCCTTTCTTTTGGTAATGGTACAACCATATTCCTGGTGGACGAATGTAATGCACTATTTGATCTTGTTCCTTATGGACGCTTCAATGTGTGGAATCAGGACAAGAGAAATCAAGTCAACATCCAAGTTGTAGTGATTCCCATTTAATGTGTCTATTTCACAAGTGTGGGTTGCAATGTATTTACCCACTTTTCACATACTTGTGTTCTTCTTGCTCGCACGCAGTATCCAATGACAACCCGTAAACCATCTACGGCAAACAACCTTGTATACCTCCGGAGTTGACTCCCATACCGTCATCTCACGACACTCTTTTACACAGTACATTTTTGCTGCCCTGCTTAGGCGCGCTTTATTAGGAAAAAACATGTCCTTTGCGAGCACCGTTGGTCTAGAATCATCCCACATTGCTGCCCGAATTTTGTCAAAATCTCTTGTGAGAGCATCCACATCCGACATATTTGGCAAATGATCAAGGTAGGGAATCTCTGTTGAATGAAACGACACTTGGGACTCGTACACTCCTGGTCTAACCGGGGTGGGGGGGGGGGGAGGGGAGGGGAGTGGAGCATGCTCCCTCGTCAAATCAGGTCCATCATTCTCTTCCTCCTCATCACCACCTTCATCATGGATTGGTGTGTCATCTCCGGACTTACCGACATTGTTGTCATAATCACTGTTCTCTTCCTGACTCTATGCATTTGTCAGATCCCGATTAAATATGTCGTCTTCGGGCAATTGAGTCAGGACATGTGGTTCAACTCGCTCGTTTTCACTGCACAAACAACAATATAATAAGCTACTCAAATTGATAAATATTTTACATATAGCTATATCACTTCACTTACAAGTAATGTGTTGACATTTCATGATGGACATTATCCTGTTGGTGATGGTTCCCGGATGGACCACCATGATACCACACATATTCCAACTGGGCGTGAGTTCATAACTTGTAAAATTCATATCTGGCTGGTACCACATGTGGGATATATGAGTGTTAATACAAATTCAATACAACAAAAATAAACATCGTAACATAAAGAAAAATTGAAGTTTACCACTCGTCTTGTGGGTTATGTAATGTAAGAGAGAAATTATTTTCTCACTCCTCATTCATCTGTGGAGATAAGTTTAAATCAAGCCAAACTCTTTCAGCCGGAACCTGTTCGGCAAAAACTGCTCCAGAATAACCACCCGGTGACTGCGGGTTATCCCTACTTTACACAATCTCATTATTGCGAATGTCTTCAACCTTGGCGTACATTTCTAACATTTTTATCACAAGAAATTCCCGGTATTCATCCAGAGTCCTCAAAAAATCACTCAAAGTTTCATCATCCTCGATGTTAAACTCAGCGTGAAGCAAGCGCTTGCGGAGCGACAAAATACAGATATCTTCCGGTTACTTTAAGGTTCACCGAACGTTTCCTCACACTCATTTTTTTACATAACATTGATATCAATGTACCGTACTCTATTGTAAGTGGCAACTTAACATGACACCGTGGAGATAAACTATAGCTCACTAAGTTATTCGCCACCACAACCTCAGCCTCCCAGTATAATGGAAACCTTACTTCGCTCTTCTGACATTATAACAAAATGCTTGAGAATTTAACAAGAAGAAAAATTTAACGGGAGTTAGGAATATTTTTGAATAGATTTTTGCAAAATCCTTAACGCCTTTAAATAAGGCAATGCTCAGCCCGGGGGTCGAAGTTTTTGAGGTATAGTGCCCTTTTAAAGGGCGGTATACCCATTTGAACTATTGTTAAGTCAGTTAAGCGCATAAGAGTTATTGGTGGACCCACAAAATTGATATATCGCCCTTTATAAATACGCTATACCTGCCAGTCTTGTCAAAGTCAGGTATAGCGCCATTATGAAAAGCGTTTTATATAGCCGATATAGCGCCCTTTAATTTTACAAATTTCGATCTTTTGACTTCAAAAAGACCACATCTAGATTCCGGACTCGCGTAATAGTTGACCTAGGGAAGTAGGAGTTGTTCCTAAATCCAAATTATTAATATTCAATCCGTGTTCATTTTACTGTTTTTTGATTTGTGCATTGACAAAAAAAATTCCTCCGTTCACTTTTAGCTTTTGGCTTTACACGCCTTAAGAAAAAATAAAATGAGATATATATTTTATAATTTTACTCATAACAATAATAACGTTTTAAAAAATCTTTGAAAGTGATTTGAGGAATGAGTAGTTAATAATAAGGGTAAAACATAAAAAAAAAATTATCTTTTTCTTGATTACTAAAATAGACAAGTAAAAGTAAAAATATATTTTTAATACTCTCTCCATTCACTTTTACTTGACATGTATACTAAAAATAGAATTTTATTTGTTGTCACTTTACGCATATTAAGAGAAGACAATTTTTTTTTCCTGTTATACCCATAATATTTGTTTCTCATTTCAAATCATTTTTCTTAAATCCAATAAAATATGCATCAATTAATATGAGTATCATGGTAAATTATGCACTCATTAATTATTTCTTAATGAACGTGAAAAGTTAAAATATGCCAAGTAAAAATGAACATATATAATATAATGAATAAGTAAAAATGAACGGAGGAAGTATATTTTTATAGTAAACTTAAATTAGCTATAAATTTCTTGTTTTATTATAAAATATGTTTTATAACTATAAAAATCTCCGTTACCTTTAAAAGTTAAGAATCCAGCTGTGAAGAGAGTAATAAATAAGAGAAGTAACTGCCGTTATCCATAAACCCTGAAATTACAATAAATGAGTGCTATGATGGTGCTTTATTAATGTTATTTTGGTATACTTTTACCATCAAATAAATGATGTAATTTCTTTTTAAAGTTACATCTTTTGGTAGTTGAGATTTTCAAAACTAACATTATTACTCGTCCGGTAAAGTAAAGGGCAATCCATCGCTTGTCAAATCAAAAGTAATTTTCTTTCATTTTTTTTTACTTTGTTTAATCAATGTGATAGGAAGATTTGTATTTGACAACTCCTCTGTAATTTCCTTTTTTAGTTAATATATGTAATTTCCTATTTTAACCAAAAAATTACAATAATAGGACGGAAATTTTATTTTGTGTCTTATATAATTGATATTACTTGTATGAGGTATTTTTTTGTCTCATAATTTTGTGGACTCAGAAATATAAGATTGAGATCCATAAATTTGTAAGACAAAAAAGAGCCTCACACAACTAATGTCAGTTGTGTGAGGCACACAATAAAACTTCCCCTCCTAGTATATGCACTATGATGAGATCTAAATATGAATTTCATATATTTATCTTGTATTAATTCATTTCCTTAGTGAGAACATTAAAAGAACAATGATACAAGTAGAGGTGCAAAATAGTTAAAGAAAATAATTATCCTACCCATATTATCTATTAAAAAATAGGTTGGATAATGAACTTTTTAAAAATGGGTCAAATATAGATAAGAACCATATTATCAGTTCTAAAATGGTTAACCAAATAGCCGGATAACTAATGTGTTTAATTTTTACATTTGTAAAGCCTCAAATTGGAGGTTCCTCAAGTTTGGGAGACACGGAATTCTCCAAAAAGTGATCATATTCAAGAAACCATGAATAATATGGATATTCATATTATCTGTCGGATAACCCATTTCTTATCCATCTCCAATATAGGTCGGGGTCGGGCCAAATAATTTGTCCGTTTTTAAAATTATCCGTTTTCAACCCGCTCATATCCGACCCGACACACTCATTTGCCGCCCCTAGATAAAAGTTATACACATAAGTGTTCAAGTTTTCCTTTCCTTCCAAAACTTGTTCCAATTTTATGTAATTTTCAAATTTAGAAACTAAAGAAAACTACTCGAAATCATATAGGATTAATATTATAGTGTTAGAAATATTTTCGTAATTAATAATAGTACCATTCTTTTTTAGTAAACCAAAAGAGTAACAAGAGGCCGAGTCAATTGTACCATGTACCACCAAGGGATTGTTTGGTTGGAAGTATTAGAAAAAATAATACATCGTATTAACTTTGTGTATTATTAATTCTTTATTTGATATGCTTTTTCTTGTATAAATAATATATAGCAAATCATGATATTAACAATGCAAAAGGTTTGTACTATTTGCATAAGCATGATTAAAGACATAATTGCCCCTCAAATTCCTCAATGGGTACAAAGTTAAAGAACGTGGAAGGTATTTTTGTAAGCAATTAATTTTTAAAAAAATTATGCAATACTTTAATACACCAAAAATCAAACAGTGAATAAGAAATAATCTCAGCATAACCAACGCCAACATAATTAATCCCAACATTATTAATATACCATATTCAACACTATTCTTATACCTCCTACCAAACGATCGCTAAGGGTTTTGATCTCTTCATCTTTAATCACGTATCTCGAGTTTGAAATTCAGGAATGATAAAACTTCTGATAGAAATGCTTCTTTTATTAATCAAATTTGGATTATTTAGATGCTTCAATGTACTTACCGAGCACCGAATAAAAATTTAAAAAAAAGAAAAGAAAAGAAAAGAAGAATTAAGTATCATGGTTGTTCAACAAAGTTACAAATTGTAGAAAAATGGCAAAAAAAGGTACTCTTACTGTGTTTGGATTCTGACATACAGAAACGTGAAACTATCATGAAATCTATAAATACCAAATTCCAAAAGTACACCCAAAAAACATTATCATAAAATTCTGACTACTTTCGAAAGAAAATAAAAATAAAAAAACTGATTAATCTTCCCACGTGCGAACTGCAACTCTGAAAAATCTTTACCACAATTCCACGCACGTTTGGGTCTCTCATCTGCAGCCACGTGTTATCTTAAATGGATCCCATTACCAGACCCGATCCAACTGCCGTCACTAGTATATTTACCTGTGTGTGTGTGTGTGAGAGAGAGAGAGAGAGAGGGTGTTTTTATACCACAAAATTGACTTTTTTCTGTTCCCAGGGTGGTACTTAGAAGTTTGGGATTTTCTTTTTTTTTTTTTTTTTTTTTTTTTTTTTTTTTTTTTTTTTTTTTTTTAGCTCATTTGTAGCTCTGAAAATCAGGTAAATTAAAAGAAAAAAGAAATGATTTTTTTTTTATAGCTTTAAGAGAGAAGATGCATTAGAAGGAAGAAGGAGAGAATAGTGCTCATAAAGTTCTCTTCTTTTTCACATTTCTTCTCTCTAATCTAATAAAGATCAAATC
This sequence comes from Nicotiana paniculata, assembly GCA_005239505.1. Classification (NCBI taxonomy): domain Eukaryota; kingdom Viridiplantae; phylum Streptophyta; class Magnoliopsida; order Solanales; family Solanaceae; genus Nicotiana; species Nicotiana paniculata. The sequence goes on along the minus strand of ML319438.1, from coordinate 101 downwards.
TTTATTTGTGGGTTTTATTTCTTATTCATTTTCTTGAACAAAAAGAATTATACTATCAGCTATAATTCTTGATACCCACAATTGATTTTTTTTTTTTTTTT
>ML319437.1:0-14229 GCA_005239505.1 Nicotiana paniculata | reverse complement strand
TTTAGGGTGGAGTTTGGGATGGGGGGTTGGGGGTGGGATGGATGGGTGGTAGGGTTGGTAGGGCGTGGGGGTGGGGTTCTTTTTTTATATGTTTTTTTTGTAGGTATTAGATAGGGTCTAGCTCTAGAGTCCAATTGAGCTAGCGGGTGTAAATACTTATACTTGATTAAATAAAATTTGACAATTTAACCAAAAAAAAAATATAGTAGGAAGGTTAAAAAGGAGTTTTGAAAAATGTTTTCCCTATCTTTTAAAAAGAATGTTGCATGAGAAAAATATTGTCCAAAACATTTAAACCAACCAAACATGAGAAAATTAAAAAATATTTTTTTTTCGTACCAAACACATCCATAATCTGCCAAATCCAAATATGTTCATAGGTGATAACATGGGGTCTTCGGGTATGGTCTTGTAAATACAAAGAGGCAAGTAAAACTCCTATTTTTTCCTTTATATTCTCCGAGATCTTTGATGATCTGATGGAGTTTAGGGGACCATTCATGATCTGATGGAAATTAGGGGACCATATAATTTTATATTTGTCAATGGCAGATTCCATGTTACTATACCTTTTGGGAATTAAAATTTCATATATTATATCCTTAATATCTTCTTTTGATCTAAAGCACTAGTTTATATTATAATTAAGCAAAAACTGAAAGCTTATGGTTTTATTGATAATTAAAGTAAGAATTGCAGTGTTGACGATTGTTGCAGGCTATGGACGTTGAGATGTTTCCAAGACAACTTTATCTTAAAAGTAACAAAGCTTGTAATTTTTTAAATGATGATAGTTGAAATGGTACTAAGGAGAAGGTTTCCAAGAAACAACTCTGATATACATGTTTAGTGATTGATGATGATTAAGAGCCTAAATAATGCTCCTAGTAGACAAAGCTCTTCACTCGTAACTTTATGCATGCCTATTATCTCACACTTTTCCCGTATGGGAGAATAATATGTATTTCCTCTGTTCTAATTTATATGATATTTTTTGTTTTTTCGAAATTCAAATATCTTAATTTTGATCATCTATTTGAATATGGAATCTGTAAATTGTTCAAAAATAAAAATTATATATTTAAAAACTATGTAAAAAATATTATTAGTTATAATATTTAATAATTCAAAATATTTGAAATATACATGATAAAATTGTATTTAAATAATAATTCGTTTGATTCTCGAAATCCAAACACCTTCACATAGGCTTAGTTCTTTCCATGATGCGGTAAAAGCTGTTTATGTCTTCCATGGAGGTTTGGCTTTAAGCCCTCCTCCATTGTAAATGTGCTTAGTTTTTAATTGAAAAGGAAAATACACCTTCACATAAATTAATTAAGACGAAGGGAGTAATACTTACAAATTGTTTGTTTCTTTTTACTTTTTAGTTTCCATTTGGGCACTCTTTTTACTCCTTTTCCTTTTGTCGATTTAACATGGTACCGTGAATTATCTTAAAGGATATAGAGTCTTTTGCAATTTAATTTTTTTATCCAATTAATGTTTATTATAAAAATTGATTTCTATTTAACATATAATCTACTTAAACATAAAAATATCTTTTATATTGACAATGCATAAAACTAAACTCCTCTCTTAATCGTTTAAATGCATTTCAATGTCCTCTTTTTGTCCCCTTTTCTTTGGCCCCTTTTTTCTTGTCGGAAAACCTCTATTTTTGGCTTATGGAACTTCGATTCGTAACAGCTACTCATATGTGCCAAAGAGACTTCGTTCCTTTACCCTCACATGCATCAGGTGCCTGAAGTGGGTATACATACAAATCTATTTTGTGGGTATCAGGAAACCCAACTGCAATGGCGGGTTAAACTGCTTCACCTTTTCAGGGAAGTAACAAAAAGCTTAGACTTTCACATTTTATAACTTTTATTTATTTATTTATATAATCATATGATAGTTTTAATAATGCAAAATACATAGTTTACCTATCAAACTTGCACTGAAATCCATATTACACACCTTTTTTTACGGGTAATCTTTTACACACCCAACCTTTTATAAGTGTCGAAAATACTCCTTTTTGATAACGTGTCACTCGCACGTTTTTCACACATAAGAGGCAAGTGGATAATTCAAATCTTGTGTCTAAAGGCTCATTTTGACTCCAGCCTTTTCATATTTTCATTTTTCTAAATCTTTTTCTTCATTTTTTTAGAATAAAAAATCCACCATTCTTTTCAATCTTTTTTCATTACTGCACCATCGCCTTCTTCTATCACCATACCACCAAATATATTTTGTCAAGATTTAAAGAAGGATAAAAAGAAATCAGAGCTTCATATCAACATAGGAATCACTTAATGACAGTGTCACGGTTGAGCTACTTGGGTGGCCAAATGCTGAAGGAAAAATTCGTGAAGTTCTTCATATGTGTTTCATGAGAATTTGTGAGTTCTAATTGGGTCTGTGGAGTTTCTTCCATTTTAGCCATTGATGGGTTTGGAATTTTGGGTTCTTGTTTTTTTTAATTCTTATTGTTGCTGGTGTAAGCAATTTTGGTACCTAAACTATATAATCGGTTAGTCGATTTGAGAGAGGGAAGATACAAATACAAGGAATTTTAGAAAAAATAGTTAATTGGTAATGTTGACAGAAATACAATGTTATCCTAATAATTTGAAAACTAAAATTAAAAATAAAGTTCATGGTTGCTAGCAAAATTACTTACTTTGGGTGGTGGGGGAGGAGGACAACAATGGTGGTACAACTTGGGGAATAAGAAGAAGATGGATATAACTATAATTCAAGTTTTTTGAAGGCAATAACACGTGTCACGTTACTATTGGTGTGTGAATACACTTGATGAGAAAAAAGTGGTCAATCACCGAAGAGGTGTATTTTCGACACACTTTTAAAAGGATGAGTGTGTAAAAGATTACTCGTAAAAAAAAAAGTGTGTAACACGGATTTCAGTGTATGTTTAATAGGTAAACTATATATTTTACCTTTTAATATTTATTATTAAATTGATTCATATTTGAGTGTTGTCCAATTTCTCCAAGAATCATGTGCAAATGGCTCAACTTGAAATAAAATCCCGCAAATAGCCATATCTTTTAGGGTTTAAAATCATTTTTCAAACTTACTAGTAGGTCTTTTGCTTCAACCAAGCAATCGAATTTTATTTAATTCCTACTTGTTTAGGTACAACATGGATCAACTACTGTAAACTAATTGACATGGGCTTTAAAGGAAGCAAATACATTTGGACTAATATGAGATATAGAAATAGAAGCCAACTAATCCTAGAGAGACTAGATAGGCGTTTTGCAAATGACTCTTGGATCCTGGAATACCCCTCTAGTTCAATTTCCCACCTCCCTAGAACTCATTCTGATCACTGTCCAATGTTAGTTATTCTGTGGCCTAATCCCAGCAATAACTCTCTTAGACCCTTTTGGTTTGAGCCCATGTGGTGTGGCCACCCCTCATTTCCCAATGTGGTTCAAAAGGCTTATGAAGGGAATTGTAGTCTAGAGAGGGGGACTGCACAATTCCAGGCTCAAGTTTCCACCTGGAACAAAACTGTATTTGGTATTTTTTTCCATAAGAAGAAACATATCCTGGCCAGGATGGGTGGCATCCAAAAATCTAGAGCGTACCCATTTAGCAGCTTCCTACAGAAGTTAGAAGGTGAACTCCTGGATGAATACTCCTCAACTCTGAACAGTGAGAATATGTTCTGGAGAACTAAGTCTACGATCATTTGGCTTATGGAAGGAGATGCCAACACTAGGTTTTTTCACACCTCAACTCTTAATATGAGAAGAATAAATGGGATTCTTGCACTTCAGGATGAAGTTGGAAGTTGGATAGAGAGTCAGTAGGATATTAAGGATACCAATTCTACAACACTCTTATACCACTGAACATCACTCCTCACCCACTCCCGATAGAGTACAACATACAACACCCACATTCTCTCCAATAGGGATCACGCCAGCTTGAATGCCCCATTAAAAATTAGTGAGATCAAGACTCCTATATGTTCTCTTTCAAGCCAGCAAAGGAACTTGGACCTGATGGCCTCCACCCATTTTTGACCAAAGGTTATGGACTATTTTGGAAAAAAAAGTCACACACTTTTGTAAACAAACTTTCCAGAATTTTGAAATGAATCCTGCCGTGAACACAACTTACCTATGATTGATCTTTTAGTGTGCTAATGCCAAAATTCATTAAGAACTTCAAATCAATTGTGTTGTGCAACAAAATGTACAAACTAATTACTAAAATCATTATCAATAGAATCAAGCCAATCCTCCCTCCATCATTGGACCTAGTCAGACCAGTTTCCTTTCCATTGCACATCATAGTGAAGGAATACATCAATAACTTCAGTAAAATGAAAGGGAAGAATGCTAGCATGCTCCTAAAGATTGATTTAGAAAAGGCTTTTGACAGGTTGAAATGGTCCTTTATTAGAATACCCTAGTATCCTTTGACTTCCCTAATAATATGACTAAGAGCTCATTTGGCTTAGCTAATTTAGAGCAGCTGATAAGCATTAGGTGCTGAAAAGCACTTTTAAGTGCTGAATCTGATTTAAAAATAAGCAGTTACGTGTTTGGATAAAAGTGCTGAAATTAATAATAAGCAGTTGAAATCGATTGATTAAAAAGTGCCGATAAGCTCTTTTTATGTTAAAATGACTTAAATGACCTTATAACAATTTACATTACTAAAAACGTTGTTTTTTTCAAAATTTTAGATTCTACCTATTTATCATGTTATTCTAATTATAAAAATGATTAGATAATATCTTTTTTATAAATATAATTTATGTTATGATAAGTATACAATCATAAATTAGAAGGGATGGAGTATAAATTAACAAAAGTTAAGAAGAAAACCTTAAATAATTCTCACAGTGTTTGTAGAGAAGAAACAAGCACTTAATATGTATTGTTTGTAATAAATAAGATTAAAACATTCAAATATCATAAATATCTTGAGCAATGAGATAACGAATTGCCATCCAAATATTATTATCTCCTTTATTTTCTACATTTTCTTCATTTGCAACGTTGACTCTTGTGGATCTTCCAACATCAGGATCAACACGTGGCACATATCTCTCATTTTCAGCTTTTTGGAATGCATTGTCCACCTTACATTTCTTTCTAATGTAATTGTGAATTGCCAATGTAGCCAATAGATATCTCTTTGAGTGTCAATATGATAAAAAGACATATCTCGCAAAATAGACCACCTTGCTTTCCATACCCCAAATGTTCGCTCTACAATGTTTCTTCAAGAAGAATGCAAATAATTGAACATTTCTTTATGTCCATTTGGTGCTTGCAATTGTCGTGTCGCACATCGACAAAATTTTGCAAGGTAGTATCTCACATTATCCCCTTTATATGGGACCATATATCCCTTTATGTGTGAATATCCTGCATCAACAAGATAATATTTGTCCCCAGATGGATGTGAAAATTCAGATCGGATCTACGAAGTGCCGCACCAAATATACGGTTATCATGAGCTTCTCCTTCCCATACAACCCATGCAAATGTAAAACACATATTAAGGTCGACAACAACAAGAATATTTTGAGTAGGATAACTTTTACGCCCAATATATGGTATCTCTTGACCTTGAGGCGATCTTGCTTTCACATGTGTGCCATCAAGTGCTCCAATACAATCCTAAATATATTTACATCCATAAACTAGATATAAGTGTACACTAGATAATTTTTTGAGTTAAAATATAATAATGTAATTATTAAGTATGTCACTTACTTTAAAGAAAGGGAGATATCGTTGATTACATGGCTTGTGATCTCCTGCACCATCATTATAACTTGGATGTGGTTGAATTATGTCTCTTGCAAGCTTACCAATGACCTTTAGAACACTATGAAAATGCCTATGAATTGTTTCTCCTGAATGTGCAAAAAATCTCTTGTACCAATCGATTTCCGGCACCATGTGCACAAATCATCAAGAACATCCCTAACTCCTCATAGAAAGACATCACGCGCGTGGGTTTAAGACTATATTTATCAGTTAGATCTTTGCTTAAATCAAGAAACACTGACTTCCTTAATCTAAAATTTTCATAACACCGAGTCTCATTTTATGTAATATCTCTTGGATAAATATATTCCCAGTGCGTTTAGATGTACGACATGCTTCCTTGCAAATGTATTTCTCATAATATATCAATATACTCTTACATGCTATTCAACATAGTGCCACCCGTTCCTTATTTTCTAGAGTTTGCTCTTCTTCATTTTCGTCATTTAATAAGTCATTGTTCCAGCATTCCATTAAACTGAAATGAAACAAACATACAAACTGTCACAAATTAAAAATAACAAATAGTAACTTCAAGTTGATAGTATAGTCATCTATTAAAATAAAACACGTAATGTCTAAACAAAAAATGATTAAACCACCATTATGTCTAATCAGGAAACAAAACATTAAGAAAATATAACATTCTGCACATACTTTAAATGACAAGTTAAAATGTCTAATGCTAATGTAATGTGTGTACGGCATCATCAACAACTTCTCATATTGGATTAGATAGATTATTCGGCACGAAGGATCGTCGATGGTTGTACTCCAACCAAGATTTCCTAGCTTCATCAGTAGACAACTTCAAAAATGCATGTCGCATCTCTTTCCGTGTCAACAAATTCACATCACAATTATAAATATCACTCCCTCTAAGAATACCAGGAATATTTTCTAAAATGTTCATGCACTTCTCAATGGTGGGCTCTGAAGATTTAGATGTGTTGTTGTTAGATATGAACTCAATTAGGGAGTATATCTCCTCTTTTAGCGATAATGAATTATTTTTTGTCTTGCGCTTTTTTACTTGACTGCTACTGCCATTGCCATCTATTGACTTTCACTTTCTAAGCGATGGCTCAGAAAATGTAATTGAATTCATATTTTGAAAGCCATGACTTTCATCGCTTCTTTCATCATTCCATTGTTCTATGTCATTATCATAAACATCATTTGTTATCATCATCTTGATCTAACCCACCTTCCAACTCTTGTTCTTGATTTGCTGCACGTGCTCTCTCTCCGGTGGCAATGATTTCGGTAAATAAAGCATCGTAACGAAACCATATCAGCAAAAGGTCTTTGTTCCTAAATTTTTTGTATTTAGAATTATCCTGTAAAAAAGAATTTAAAATTACTCTAAGCAAACAAATGAAACTAACAATTAATAGAGTTATGAAATAATTATAGAAAAGGGCAAGCAATGTACCTTAATTTTTTGCTCCCACCAATCATCGTCTGCAATAGTTGTTTTCTTGTGGGATCCCATCCTAAACCTGTCTCAACTCTCATCAACTGCTTAAAAAGAGTCCACTCTGCTTTCATGTGATCCCAATGATTTTTCATTTATTTTCTAGTATATTCTAGTCCCGTCTTATTATTGAACTCATTTACCATATTCTTCCATCCATCTTTAGACAAGTAAGTGTTTGACCTATTTTCTTTTCTAACTTCTTGCTCACACAATTCAATGAATTTAATATGCGCATATTCGTCCCACTTAGTATTATGCCGTTCTCCCATAATTGAATATTAACAATCTTAAGAGAATACAAAATTTAGCTATAAACATACACATATAACAACACAAACTTGTTTAATAGTAATGGAGTAGCTATTTGACAACCCACTGCCCGAGAAACATAACCATGAAAAGTTTGTATAGAAAGTGTAAAGCTAAAATATAACAAAATGCAGTTGTTTCATCTATTAAACAAAAAGCAGAAACTAATAACTGAAAGCAGCACCAACAGTAGTATAGCATTGCATTCTCCTCAGAAGAGGAAGGGCTGAAGCTCATAACAATCAACAGTATATGAGGAATGCATATGTGAAACGAATGCCTTTAAGTTCCACTCCATGAGTATGTATTCTGTGCAAGCGTGAGTGTGCATATATATCGCTCTATTTTTATTTATTTTTAATATAGTAAAGTAATTTATTGATGGTTAGTTTGCTCTAATTAAGGAGGCACGTCAAAAGTACAAAAGATGTAGCCAACTGCACCATCACATCATGGACTTCAAAAACTCCAATTAAGAATGATATATACTCCAATTATAACTGAATGAGCTAATCTGTTTATATTTTAAAATTTTTAATCAAAGAGATCAGTAAATCCTTTATATGAAGTGTTCACTAGTTACAGCACAGAGCTAGAAGCTCATATGCGAGTTCCGTAGAACCCAATAACTTTTGCTCAAATAATGTATTTTTGTTAAAAAATTTATTAAATATATACAAATATTAAATTTAGAACCCAATTATTAACACTTAAAGAAACGGGAGTTAGAATTCGAACTAAGGACGAACACAGCTATGCTTTGTTATACTAGACTAGATTCAAAGTGAATTGTATATTAAAGCAAAAATTTGTTTTCCCATCATGAACAAAGGGTTATGATTTAAAAAGAGTCTAGACAGGAGAATGAATATGGTAGTAGTTACTTTGCTTTAAGTTGACTTTAAGTGCCTTTACTTGCACAAGACTGTTAAAAAAAAATGATAAGATATATTGGAAAAGTTACTTTTAACTTGCATAAGATTCTGATACTGTTGAATAAATCTAAGTAAATTCCAAATGCTTGCAGTTCTATATGGCTGTATGTCGGGTTGCCACCAGTTAGCAAAAAAAGGCTGGCCTGTTATACATGCAGAAAAACACTGCGCGAAAAACATAAATTTGACAAACAACAAATACTCAGTAAAGTTTAAAACAGATGAAATGAAAGGGACAAATTACGTGCAACTTGTCTGATAGTTGGAGAGAAGAACGAAAGAAGCACGGTGGAGAGGCAACAGATGTTTAGGTTTTATGGAGAACTGGGATAGAGTACAAGTATACGTAGAGTTTTGTTTTAAAAAAAGTATTTTAGGAATAGAATAGTAAATATTTTGGTCAAACCTAAAGAGCTTATAAGCTGAAATTTGATAAGTTGGGGGAGATCTACTTATGGCTTTTGGATTATTTTTGGCTTATAAGCACTTTTGATTTTACCAAACGCGTAGATAAGCCATGTATATGGCTAAAATCGGAGAGTTCGATTTTATGGTCATTATGACATTTCGTAGCCCGTCTCCAGCGGGCTCGAGGCACAGTTTGAGGTTTGGCATCGAGGAAGCATATCGGAGGCCGTCATGAGAAGGCGGGAAATTCCCACGAGGCACGTATCTAGAATTGACCAAGCCTGCAAGTATAGTACAAGTCTGTACCGTGATATTAAATAACTGTACCAGCTGCATTTCTTTGTAATAATCACACATGTACTATGTTGGAATTCCCCTTCTTATATAAAGGGGACCCTTGTATTTTGTAAGTGGGATGATATTTAATACAAGAACAAGAACACTCTCTGCTCTCTAACTCAAACATTCTCTATAATTGTTCCATTGATTTATTGTCTTTCATTTATTGTGTTCATTAATTGTTCTTCATTTATTGCTCATTATTGATCATAAAAAGGCCGTCTTCGAGGCCTTCAATACTGTTATACCTTCATCGAACGTCCCATGTCAAGCTCTCGAGCTCGACCTCGAGGCCCTGTTCTCGACCATCTCGAGACCCCGTCTCCTAACTGCTCGGTTTGAACAATTCCATTGCCCTTTGCTTTTATCTCATTTTCTTACTTCTCACTTAGCATTTATTTTCTAAACAACTAGTATTAAAATAGATCACATATTTTTTGAACCACAAAATCAAATATAATTGTAATTACCATTTTTGCGGTAAACAGTTTGGTGCCCACCGTGGGACTAAAAATAATAGTGATTGTTTTAGTGCTGGTTTTCTAAAATTACAAGTTATTCTTTACACTTTTTCTTGTCCAAAAATCTTCAATTTCAGGTCGGAAAATGTCTAACTCAGTGAATGCACATGAAAACAACGGTCCTGAGGATCATGAAGAGAACGGTGCAGCTGCTTCAGGCACCGGTGTACCACCGCAAAACCCTAAAGGGGCACCAGTACAAATCCCTGTTGATGAAGGCTCACGCAACGCTCAACATGTCGATGTAAGCTCTCATACAGACGGAAGTGTGCGCGAAGGAGACCAATGTGAAGCACAGAGAGCCCCTGCTCAAAAGGAAAGAGAAGTTAGCCTTCATGTCATTTTCGAGATGTTTCAAGCACAACAAGTGGATATTGCTCAGCTACAAAGCCATCTAAAAACTCCAAGCACAGCACCACTGGAAATGGCTCCTCGAATCGAACAGGCACCGGAGAGGTCGAGCAACAACGGTTCAGGATCCGACCCTGCTATTATAAAGATGCTCGAGGACCTCACAAAGAGGATTGAATCAGGCAAAAAGAAGATAGAGGACAACGACAAAAAGGTGGAGACCTATAACTTAAGGGTCGATGAGATCCCGGGGGAACCCCTGATTCTGAAGGGTGTAGATTCAAAGAAGTTCGTGCAAAATCCATTCCCATCGAGTGCGGCTCCGAAGCCCATCCCAATGAAATTCAGAATGCCGGATCTCCCCAAGTATAACGGGACCTCAGACCCTAATTAGCACATTACTGCTTACATTTGTGCTTTGAAAGGGAACGACTTAAAAGATGACGAGATTGAATCCGTCCTATTGAAAATTTTTGAGAAATGTTGTCCAAATGCTGACATGAGTAACGAAAATTCTTTTGAGAAACACGATCGCCTGCCAGTGGAAGGTTTTCTGCGTTCAATCAATCTACGCAGAGTAAATCAGTCCCTAAGGAACCCCCAGAAGGGCTTCTTTTGAGTATCTTTAGTGAGCCTATAGATGGAGACCCTACAGAGCCCGTAAACTCCCGATTTAGACATGAAAATAGGCCATTCCGGACCTTTTACTCATGGAACGAGAAGATCGATGCCACTATCGCCTCTTGGATTGCTTTCATATAATCTATTCAGGGGCCATGATGTGGTATCATAACCTGCCCCCGAACTCGATAGATTCGTTTGCCATGATGGAAGACTCTTTTGTGAAGGCATATGCTGGTGCCATCAAGGTCGCTACGAGGAAATTCAACGTCTTCAAAATCAAACAAATGGAGAACGAGATGCTAATGGAGTTCGTATACCACTTTCAATTAGAACGAATGGAATTACCACCGGTATCATATGATTGGGAAGTGAAATCCTTCACTCAGGGCTTGAATGAACGAAGCTCGATAGCTTCAAAGCAGCTAAAGCAAAACTTAATCGAGTATCCCGCTGTAGTTTGGGCGAATTTACACAACAGGTGTCAATTAAAGATCAAAGTCGATGATGACCAATTGGAAACCCCCTCGGGCTCGGTGTATCCTAACATGCTCTTAGCAAAGGAATCGAGGCTTCCAGAGAGAGAGTCGAGGCCAAGAAAATAAAGGTATCAATCGTATATAGAAAATTGGGGAAATATCCCGAGGTGCAACATACCTTGAAGTGATCAACGGATGGATCGAGGCTAGAATCCTCGGGGACTCGTGAACAAAGCAGGGTTCGAAGGGCACACAGGGCCGGTAGATGCACCCTGGCTATCTGAGTAAAACTTCAACATTGATGTTTCAGACAATGGATCGATCATAGGTAAAATCAAAGACACCAAGTGGCCAAGACTTGTACTATCAGATCCTTCGCAAAGGAACCCTAACTTGATATGCGAATTCCACGGTACTCACGGTCAAAGGACCAAGGACTGCAGACAGCTCCGAGAAGAAGTGGCCCGACTGATTAGCAAAGGGTACCTTCGAGAGTTCCTCATAGACCGAGCCAAAAACCAATTTCGCGAAAGAGAGGAAAACAGGAAAAATGAAACAGAAGAACCGCATCACGTCATCCACATGATTACTAGAGGAGTCAATGTCCCTCAGGGACCCATTTTCAAGCGAACAAAAGTATCCATCACCAGGGAAAAGCAAACTCAGAGCTACATATCTGAAGATTCTCTTTCATTCAGCGAAGATGACATCGAGACCTTGTCTCAAACTCATAATGACGCACTGGTAATTTCTTTTCTTTTGAATAAATTTCAGATTAAACGTGTGCTCGTGGATCCAGGTAGCTCGGCCAATATAATTAGGTCGAGGGTAGTAGAGCAACTCGGATTGCTCGACCAGATCATGCCCGCCTCTCGTGTCCTCAACGACTCAACATGGAGAGCGAGACAACAAAAGGAGAAATCATCCTCCCAGTCACCGTGGCCGGTACAATTCAAGACACCAAGTTTCATGTCATCGAAGGTGACATGAGATACAATGCTTTTCTTGGAAGGCCATGGATTCACAGTAAGAGGGCGGTGTCGTCAACCCTTCATCAATGATGAATTTTCCTACAAAGGATGGAGTAAAAACAATGTACAGAGAGCAGCACGCAGCAAAAGAAATGTTTGCAGTGCACGGTATGGCACCGACACCGACACCTTCTACATTGAAGGAGCCAAAGTACTAGCAAATATCCGAGTAGCAATCACAAACTACATCCTTGGATGAACAAATGAAGGATCGTGCCGCGTCCTCAGAAAAGTAACTGAAGCATATAGAGTCTTGAACACTACCACGGTTAAGGTACAATCCTCTCCCTCTTTCCTTCACATTTTACACTAACCCACGTGCAGGTGTCTGATTCAAAGGAATCGAAGCACCCTCCAGCTCAAAGGCCTTCGGTTTTAAAGCATGCGTTGCACTCTTTTTCCCTCATGTCGGATTTTGTCCCAAATGGGTTTTACCAACGAGGTTTTTAACGAGGCAACATCCATATGCTACCTAAGGTGAACTCATCAAGTATTCAAGGCTTCTCTTTGATCAACCTCAAATACTGAGGGGCATCCCCCCGGGAGATCACCTCTTCGAAGAAAATTAAAATATGCCAAAGAGGGTCTCGATAGGAGAATGATGTATCGGACCAAACGGTCAAATGAATCGTGTCCACGTAGAATAATCGAACCATTCGATGATGAAAACATGTATACTTGTACCAAGTAATCGAAGGAGAATCTTTTATCATCAAAATACTTCGCACTTCAAAGAAGTTTGCTATTTTCACAAGAAACGGCCCCAGGGCCAGAAAATTCCCTGAACACTTGGGGACTGACACCAAAAACTCGAAGCCATAAGACCTAAGAGCTAGAAACTTCGAGCTCATAAGCCCTCAACGAGACAATATCACAATCGTAAGCCCTCAACGAGGCAACTACAAATCTGTAAGACCTCAACGCGGCATGTTCAAATTCATAAGCCCTCCATGAGGCACCAATATAAGCCCTCCATGACGCAATATCAATATAAGACCTCGATGAGGCAACACCAAAAAGTTTGCTATTTTCACAAGGAACGACTCCAAAGCCAAAAAATTTCGATATCCCGGGGACTGTTATCGACAGTCACCCTATCGAGTCATACAAAAACTTGAAGTCATAAGACCTCAGGTCCGGCAACTTCGAGCTCATAAGCCCTCCATGAGGCAACAATGTAATCAAAACTGTATGACCTCAAGGAAGGCATGAATCATAAGACCTCCACGAGGCAATATTAAATCTGTAAGACCTCAAGAAAGGCATGTACAAATTTGTAAAACCTTAAAAAGAAGTAATCCCAATATAAAAGTCAAGGCTATATATTCGAATTTGTAAGACCCCTAAAAAGGCATACCCTCGATATAGACGCCGAGGCTATCTCTCTCGAGGACTAAAAGGCTACGGCCAAATACAATGACCACCGTCATAAGGCTCTGGCCAAACTAACGCGACTCGGAGACGTCTGACCGTCGTTGTAAAATCACAGGCCTCTAATTACTTCGAATATACTTGGAAAAGAACCAGTTTAAGGTCGTACCAACCCAATGCGTAATAGCCTAAGAGCCAACCATATTAAAGGTCGTACCGGACCCAATGCGTAAGAGCCTAAGCGCCATCCATATTAAAGGTCATACCGACCCAATNATTCATGATTTTAAGCATTATATACCTTGCATTTTATGTGCTTTAATGATAAGAATACACGTCGTATGTGCCTAATGAAGCTTATTTAATGTGTAGGTGAGTTGGAAATGGAAGCCGAGCTAAATGAGAGCATAAACGTCGGAAAATACGCGCAAGAGTCGAAAAGGAGCAATCCGGGACAAGCCTGACGTTAGCCAGGCGTTAGACCCCAAACGCCAGGGGGTGCCTGGCATTAGCCAGGCGTTAGAGCCCAAACGCCAGGGGGTGCCTGGCGTTA
>ML319436.1:0-12597 GCA_005239505.1 Nicotiana paniculata | reverse complement strand
CAAAAATGCTTCCCAATAAAATCAAATATTTTTTGTGGCTGATGACTCATGGCAGATTTCCTACTAGTAAACACCTACATTCCAGGGAGATTAACTTAAGTCCTTTATGCTTCTTCTATAATAAGGAGGAGGAATCCGTTGAACATGTCCTCATCGATTGCGATAATGCTAAATTATTCTGGGATAACCTATCCCAACTGAGCCAAAATAACCTTAGCATCCACATCATTTTGAATGGCCATAACCAATGGGGATGCACCATAAACAGGTCCCACAATCAGAATTTCAACAACCTCCTTAATTGGGGAGAGTTGATCCCCTTCTCCCTCTCTATAGATATGGCTCACCAGGAATAACAATTTCAATGATAAAAGAAAGCCAATTTCTTGTAAGAATGCAATAGCTAGAGCTGTAGAATTCATACACGTGGGAGTGGATGCACAGTCATGCCTGACCTTGTAATAGAAATCAATTGGCATCCTCCAAGAAGAGGCTCTCACAAGCTTAACACACACGGTGCAACCCTCCAAAAGGGACTAATAGGAGGATTAGGATTAGTAATCAGGAACAGTAATGGAAACTGTGTAATGTGGTTCATGGGAAAAATCAATTGCACCAGCACTTTTCATTCTGAACTGATAACTTTTATGCAGAGATTAAGAATGGCACTCTCAAATAACCTCTTACCCTTGGAAGTTAACTTAGATTCAACTGAGGTAATACATTGTATTAACAAAGGCAATCTGATTTATGATGTTATAATATGTGAATGCAGGTCACTCCTAACAGCACTGGGGTATCCACAAGCAAGGCATATCTACAGAGAAGCCAATAGAGTTGCGGACAAGCTAGCAAAGGAAGTAGGGAAGCAGACAGAAATCAGAACAAACTTTTTGATAGTTCCTCCGGTGTTTTTCAACAAAACACTATGGTTAAACACCCTAAGAACTATTTTTGAAACGAAGACAAGGGGTTGTATATTCCTAATGTAGCAATAGACTACTCTCTTTTTGTGGAGGTGAATATTTCTCCACAAATCACAACTGTAACAGACAGTTATTTAAGTTATCTAATATATAATATCTTCCTTGAGCAAAAAAGAAAAACTAAGCCTATATTAACTCGTTTTTTTACCTGATTTAGCCTATGACTCAAAGATTTCAAAGAAAAAAAACGAAAGAGGTTTGATAAATATCTAATTCAATGCTCTTTTGCTGCTCCGCTATTGTTAAAGTGAAAAAAACTTCTTCTTTGAGATATATTTTGAAAAACTTGAAAACTCATAAATAGGCTTTGTGATATATTGAACTTTTTTTGTCAAATTTAATGATTAGGCTTTGTTGGGATATCATTTTAAAGTTGTTAAAAATTAAAGTTATTTGATGATGTTTTCCGTGAGTTGAAGTTCATAGGAGGTGAAATCATGTTTTTGTATAATTTTATATAACGGTCATGTAAAAGCGTGTATAAGCACCTTTTATACATCATTATACACTTTATATAAAGTTGATACATAATTTATAATCAGGATATAATGTTGTATAAATTATATACCATGTGTATAAGCATTATTGCGGAAAAAATCGGTTCTGCAGACGTAAATTTAAACACATGGGCAGCATGGCTATACAGATGCAATATGTTGTATTTGTTTGTATATTTGTGCAAGAATCTCTTAAAGTTTTCGGCTTTACAGTATAAAAAGTGAGAAACTTATATAGAAACTATCTCGGTCATCTACTTTTACCATAAGATGTTGTCCCAAGCTCCTAATATAGGGTATCCAACAACATAGCTAGACCAAGCCACATAGGATTGCCTAATTTTGACTCGTACATGAAGAAGAACCCATAATTCTTTTTTTTTTTTTTTTAAAATTCAACACCCAAATACGCTATAATTTGTAGAAGATGCAAGAAAACACTGACAATAATATATTAATGATACTACATTTCGTCTCGAAGAAAAATTATGCCGATGTTCGGTCAAAAATGTATATATTTTTCCATTGTTGTCTCATGTTTTAGTATTTTTAATCGTCTTTTGGGTGTTAATTATATTACTTTGTGCTTAACATTATATTTTAATTGTGTAGGAACAAAGCGGAGTGAAGATAAAGAAATTTGGAGCAAAATTAAATAAACGCGAAAAAAATAAAATAAATAAAATGAAAAGGAGGGAGACAAAGGAGGACACCCTTTAGTCTTTGTACCCCTAGTGGAAGACAAGCAAATAAGGAACCACAACTAGCAAGCTAAGATTAGAAGTTGAAAACATTTGAAGTTTGAAAACGTAATGCTTTTAGCGCCAGGTCGCTGGGTACAGGATTTTCCCTTCTTCGTTGGGGACAAAGTTATTTCGGTGCTACATGGTCCCAATTAGTATAAAAAAGGTTTAAAACTTAATTTGGAGGGGATCTAACATACTTTGAAGGAGAATTCACGTGTGAGAACACACACCACGCTTGGAGGAGGCTTCTAACAAGTTTTTCTTCTCTTCTCTTCCTTTAATTTCATAGTTTAATAGTTCTAGAGTTTTGGGTGCTACATGAACATTGTAGTTTGAAGCTTGAACTGTTCTTATTATTTTATCGTATTGGTTTATTTATTCAATCTTGCGCTTAATTATTTGATTGCTTGATCACCAATTGAATACTATCTATGAATCTAGGATTGAACTCGGAGAGGGAATTCTAGATTGCATATAAGATTAAGTAGAGTGAGATCTTGAACTCGAGCATCGGGAACAGGTTTGCGGTTAGGATATGAATATACCTAATCGCCTTGCTTGGTTACTATACAGGAATTATTAGTGCGTTCTTGTTAATTCTAATTCCATAGGAATATAGGCGTTAGGTTAGCATGAATAGACGAGTAGTACTTCAGAAGAAAGCTACGAGTAATATTAACCTTGTCAATCAATAAACTAGATAAATTAATTAGAAAATTTAAGTAAAAAATTCAACGGGATTATTAGTTAACCCATAGCTCTAGAATATTGCCTCTCATTGAATTCGTCTCTAATATTCGCCAAATTATTTTTTTAATCTCTTAGTTTGCTACTCTAGATTAGATGTAGTTAATAATCGTTAGAAAATCATTTATATAGATTAATTATTTTATTTAATTTAGTGAATAATTAATCACAAGTCTCTATGGATACAATATCTGGACTTATAATCATATATTACTTGTCGACCAGATATACTTGCGTGTGCGGTTGGAAGCAACACGGGAAATCATTGTTGCGTGACCACAAGCATAAGAGTAAGAGTAGTTGTACTGTAACTTCTTATTATCCTCAAAGAGATTACTACTATGGAACAAATACATAACTCCATATTTAAAGCTATGTGCAAAATTACATGCATGAGCAAAGTTTTTCTAATTGAGTTGGGAGAATGTCTTGTCACTCAAAATCATTTACCTACAGTCTTGAAGAGCCCGGAACCAAAATGTGGTTCTTTTGGATCCAAAGAACCAAAATGTATGAAAAAAAAAAGCTGGTGACTATAATATATATAACGCCCATTTATAGGGCGCTATACTTTAACGGCCGTTTGCCCAGTTAAGTATGAAGCCCTAGTATGAGACGCTATATATATAATTCCCTAACTTACTGTGCTATATATATTATGTGGTTCCACAAATAATTCTTCTAGGCTTAACTAACATAACAATAATTCAACTGGGTATAGCGCCCATATTTAAGGCGCTATACCTCAAATAATTGTACCCTCGGACTGGTTTTCCCTTATTTTAAGAGGTTAAGGATTTTGTAAAAATCCATTCATAAATATTCTCAAGTCTTCTGAAATATATCTTCGTTAAGTTGTTTTGAATTTTTTCATAATGTCTGAAGAGCGAAGAATTAGGGTTTCATTATATTGGGGGAGGGGGGAGGGGGAGGGGGTGAGGTTGTGGTGGCGAATAACTCAGTAAGCTATAGTTTATCTCCACAGTATCATATTAAGTTGCCACTTACAATGGAGTATGATACATTGGTATCGTTATCATGTAAAAAAATGAGTGTGAGCAAACGTTCGGTGAATATTAAAGTAACCGGAAGATATCTGTATTCTGCCACTGCGCAAGGGGTTGCTTGTTATGCTGAGTTTATCATCGAAGAAGATGAAACTCTGAGAGATTTTTTGAGGACTTCGGATGAATACTGATAATTTCTTGTGATGAAAATGTTGGAAATGTACGTCAAGGCTGAAGACATTCACAATAATGTGTCTGCGCAAAGTAGGGATATCCCTCAGTCATCGGGTGGTTATTTTGGAGCAGTTTTAGCCGAACAGGTTCCGGGTGAAAGAGTTTGGCCTGATCTAAACTTATCTCCACCGGTGATGAGGAGCGAGGAAATAATTTCTTCCCTAGTTTACATAATTCACAAGCCGAGTGGTAAACTTTAATTTTCCTTTGTTTTCCGATGTTTATTTTTGATGTATTGAATTTGTATTAACACTCATATATTTCACAAGGGATACTGGCTAGACATGAATTTACAAGTTATGAACCAACGCCTAGTTGGAATATGCCTAATTTTGGTGTGTTGGATCATGGTAGTCTATCCGGGAGTCATCACCAAAAGGATAATGTCCATCATGGGATGTCAACACATTATGATTTGTAAGAGAAATGATAAATTTATATGTAAATTTTGGATCAATTTGAGTAACTCATTATTTTGTTGGTTTTGCAGTGAAAACGAGCAACTTGAAGGTCCCTTCCTCACTCAATTACCTGAAGACGACGTATTTAATCAGGATCTAAAAGATGCGTAGAGTTAGGAAGAGAATAGTGATTATGAAAACAATGTTGATGAGTCTGGAGATGACACACCCTTCTCTGATCAGGGTGATGATGAGGAGAAAGAAAATGCTGAACATGATTTGACGAGGGAGCATGCTCCACCTCCCGTTAGACCAAGAGTGAACGAGTCCCACGTGCCGTTTCATTCAAGGGAGATTTCCTAACTTGATCATTTTCCAAGTACGCCGGATGTGGATGCCCTCACAAGGGATATTGAAGAAATTCGGACATCAATGTGGGATGAATCTAGAACAACGGTGTTGTCAAAGGGCATGTTTTTTCCTGATAAAGCGCGCCTAAGAAAGGCAGTGCGAATATACAACGTAAAAGAGTTTCATGAGATCACGGTAGCAGAGTCATCTCTGGATGTATACAAGGTTATTTGTCGTAGATAGTTTACGGGTTGTGGGTAAATACATTGGCACCCACAATTGTGAAATGGACACATTTAGTGGGAATGATTTTAACTTGAATGTTGACTTGATTTATCTTGTCTTGATTCCATACATTGAAGTGTCCATAAATGTTACAACCCATATTCACGTATGTTGGTTCATTCCATAAGTTAGTCGACGTAAATCTGAGAAGAGATTATCTTTGAGATGATAAGAATTTAATCCTATTGGTCTTAAATGATACAAGAGTGTATAAAGGTGATTAACAAGTATTCGAAGTTAAACGAATCACGGATGTTGTAACCCGTATTTTTGGGTAAACCTAGGGGTGCTTAATATTCTCAAGAGGTCATGTTTTAAGGTATTTGAATCCTATAATATCCGTATCATAAGTCTTGAAGTCAAACGAGTTATGAAACAAAAGTCGACAAAATTTGTCGCAACTCATATTCATAATTTTATTTAAACTTTAGGTCAGATGTTACTAAGGTTTTCTCCCAATTTACTTGGAATTACGGGGTGATCTACCCACCAAATTGAATATATATGAGTCTAGTTTCCAACGCATTAAACCGTTTTCCAGTACGACATTGGAGTAGAGAGATATATGTATTGTTACGAGACTGCAAAGGCTGCTAGGTGACAAGTGGGTGTGTCACCTACTTGGTTAAATGAGAGCCCAAAAAGAAGCAATTTTGTGTCGGCCAAAGAGCCCATTTAAAGGCTTATAATATAAATCTCATTATATATCACAAATAACCAAACCTAAACCCCTGCAAAACTTCCTCCCAAAAATTATTCACAAACCCTAATTGATTTTCTCTCTCTTTCAAGTTCTAATTGAGGATAAAACCTAGAGTTTGAAGAACCAAGATAAGGGCTGAGTTATCCAACAAGTAAGATAAATTTACTGATCTCTTTCATCCATTTTTTCTTCTGTAAATTAAGGGTAATTCANAACCTAAACCCCTGCAAAACTTTATCCCAAAAATTATTCACAAACCCTAATTGATTTTCTCTCTCTTTCAAGTTCTAATTGAGGATAAAACCTAGAGTTTGAAGAACCAAGATAAGGGCTGAGTTATCCAACAAGTAAGATAAATTTACTGATCTCTTTCATCCATTTTTTCTTCTGTAAATTAAGGGTAATTCATTCTATACTTGTAAGAACTCACGGGACGGTGATCGGAAGCCATGAGTTCGAGTTATTCACTTGTAGCGGACTGTTTTGTGGACTGTTTTGTGTTGCTGTTGCGATGCGTGTTTTACTACTGTTTTGTGGAGTTTTTGAGGAGGAAGGGTGTGTAGAAACACCATATATATGTACGGTGATAGGATGGTCATTCGTCGTAACATTTCCGGGTCGTTTGACACTACTACGGTGGTCGTTTTGTGTATGAAGAGATTGCGGTATGTTGGGCTGTTTGGTGATTATTTTGACTTGTGTGAATTCATATATATAGGGGAGGTGCTGTCCGTTTCATCGTAAAATATGTTATGGTCGATACATAATATTTACGACGCTTAGACGATAAAGATAGTGTCGTTTCTCTTATTGTAGATTAAGGAGTCGTGACATTTGCATAGCTTGCAGTTGGGCAGTATATATACAAGGTATGTGAGGCTATACCTTTCCTTCTTTTTCACGACTCCGATTATACATAATGCAATGAACGAGCTTCTAAAGATACTCTACTCTTAGAAGCTAGCAGTACTTACATTGTTTCCCTTCTTATGGAACAATTGATGTCGAGGTTGCTTCTCTTATTCTTATGTTATCAATGTTGTTGGTACTTCCTGATTCTTATAAGATTCTTGATGAAGGGTTAGTCCTAATAACGTGTACGTAGAATATCGACCTTACGTCACTCGAAAGGTTCAAAATATAATTCCAGTGAGTCCTACATGCATTGTATATATATGTATCTATTTTACTCTACCGATCCGCGCTATAGTCGGCCAGGTACGACACCTATTGTGCAACCACTGATCAGTTGGGTTTTACCGAGATCCACGTGGCCGGGTACGTTTTACCAAGCGTATTACAACAATGTAATATATGATGATGATGTTTCCCACACGGGCGTATGTTTTAAAAGTTTATGTATATATATGTATGTATCACGCATTTCATGTCAGTAGCCCTCAGAGGTACCCAGATGTTAGAGGTTGTATATACTCTATCCCTGTTTACATTAGTGTTCTTACTTATGCTTTCCTGCATTGCATACTCAGTACTTTATTCGTAGTGACGCCCTTTTTATTTTTGGATGCTGTATGTCGTGCTGCTGGTCCTGATAGACAAGTAGATGCAGCTCTTCCACCACAGTAGGCTTCCCAGTTCAGCGGTTGTTGGCAAGATCCCTTCTCCGGACTTGCCGTGGTCTTGGTATGCATTTTGTTATAGATATTATGGGTATGTCGGGGCCCTGTTCCGGCAATGTTGCATCACTTATGCTCCTTTAGAGGATCATAGAAAGGTGTCGATTCATGTATAGTTTGGTATGCCTTGTTGGCTAATTTTTGGTGTATAGTCTTTCATGGCAGCGTTGTAGCTCGTACCTTATATGTAGTTTCTTAGCAGTCTTGTCATCCCATGTGATGTATGTTCATGCCATTATCTTTCATTGTTGATTGTTCATGATCCATATCTACCATTTATATTGATCTCTTCGGCCTTTAAAGATAATAAAGAAGGTTAGATAAAATGTACATTGGTGCTCGGCAAGTATGGCCCGGGTGCTAGTCATGATCCTCCAGTTTGGGTCGTGACAAACTTGAAATCAGAGCAAGTCTATGCTAAGGGTTGTCTATGAGCCATGTCTAGTAGAGTCTTGATTATGGATGTGTAGCGCGCCACATTTATAATCAGGAGACTACATGACATCTAGGGTTGTTACCTTCTTCCTGAATCTAGATCGTGCGTAGAGTTGAGTCTTTAGTGTTCGTATCTAATATTAACCTTGTTTTCTTTCGGCGATGCCTTCGACTAGGAAGCAAGCGATTAGTAGACGGCTTGATATAGCTGCGGTAGAGGGTACCATTCAGGTGCCTAAAGCCAGAGCAGGCCAAAGTGAGATTTATAGTGAGATGTCGTCTCATATCTCATCTACTCTATCTCATCCAGAGGATATTAGGAGGCACCCAGCACCACCAGTTCCTCCGTCTAGCTCTACAGACCAGGATATGCGGAGTGCAGTGCAGTTTTGACTAGCTTGGTAGTTGCTCAGGCTCAGAGGCAGAATACTGGTGTTGTTGATAAACCGGATAGTACAAGAGTTCGTGATTTTATTAATCTAGACCCTCCAGTGTTTACCGGATCAGACCCCAAGGAGGACCCCAGACTTTTATTGACCAGGTTCATCATACACTGCGGGTTATGCATGCTACGGATACAGAGGCAGTATAGTTGTCTTCTTATCAGTTACGGGATTTAGCGGTTTTCTGGTATGATAGTTGGGAGAGATCCAGGATATTGAACGCCCCTCCATCTGTGTGGAAGGAATTTTCTGAGACCTTTCTTCGTCACTATTTTCCAGTTGAGATACGACGAGCTAGAGAAGATAAGTTCTTGAACCTTAGACAAGGTAATATGAGTGTGCGAGAGTATAGTATGCAGTTTTATTCTCTAGCAAGGTATGCTCCCCATATGGTGGCCGAGATGAGTGATACGGTGCATATGTTCATGAATGGGTTGGGACCACATCTGATAAATGGGTGAACGATAGCTTCCTTGGTGGAGGGCATGGATATTTTTCGTATTCAGGCTTATGCCCAGATCCTAGAGGATCGTAAGCGCCAGCAAAGGGCAGATAGGGAGCAGGATAGGTGATAGCATCCTAGGAAGCTCAAATCTATTCAAGGACAAGAATGAAGCTTTGGAATCTCAAATAGGGCCTTTAACAAGATGTCAAGCTAAAGTGTTGCCAAACAAGGTCATTAGACATCAAGTGCTAGTAAAGAAGTTGTTAGGAAGAGCTTAAGGAAAGGATATGAGTTATAATATATGTGTTATAATTATTTTATTTTCCAAATTCATGTCCAAGAAGAGGTGGATTAGATCCCAAGAAACATCCTCTGAAGAAGGTCCAAATCAGGCCACCGTTGGACCAAATTGGCACCTAAAATATGTCCAAACTTGCTGCCCATGAAATCCTACATAAAGCCACGTTTTTATAGCATAAAGAGGACTTACTTGATTTCCAAGAAGGGTAAAATAGTCGTTCTGGATATGGAGTGCAAGTTGGTGCCTAGTTGCTTGCAAATTTTCTTCAAGATTTCCAGATTTTCATGATTCTATCCAAGATTGGTTTAGGACATATTTCCATATATTAGGGGACTATATTTATTGCTTTCCTAGTTAGTTAAGGTGATATTTTTATTTTCCTAAGATTGTTGGAAGTACTTTCCAAGAATGAATTGGTTTTTGCTTCCTAGTATTTTCCTTTTCCTAAGGTAGTTGGACTTGTTGTCCAAAGTAGTTTAGGACTTTATTTCCTTATTTTTCTAGGTACAATTTCGTGACACCTCTCTGTATAAAGGGTGTCTTCTTTGTTTTTAGACTTGGATTATTATCAATAAAAAATTTGAGATTTTTCGTGCACTCTTGTGTGTGGCTACTCTTGGATTTATTCTTCAACCTTCAAGACTCAATTTAAGGTGGTAAGATTAAACCCTTTTCGAAATCTTAGATCACTTCTAGGTATTCAAGAAAGGTGATAAGTTTAGGCTTATTGTTGTTCTTGTTATTCTAAAGGGTCGGGTTTCACAATCTATTTCTTGTTTTTAATTCTCTACCAAAGGCGATTAGTTCTTTATTAGCTAATTGTTGTTGTTAGGATTCAACTTCATGAATAGACTTCTTGAATTCAATCTATCTTTAATTTTCCGTCTTTTTTTTGTTTCTTTATTTTCTTTTAGTTTTCGCACGTTTCTTGATTTTCTTTAGTAGTTCTCGGACCCCTATCGTGTTGTTATCAAGTGGTATCAGAGCATATTCTAATCAAGATTTCAATCTTGATAATCTTGGGAGGTTCTTGAGAAAAAAATAAAAAATAAAAGAACAAAAAAAAAGAAGCAAAAATCAGCCCAAAAAAAAAAGTATTAGCACATTACTATTTTAGAGTTCAAGTATTATTTGATTTCCAAGTCGAGAAAGGAAACAAGAAGAGGAGATCCTTGTTCTTGAATATTAAGGAAACTTATTTCCTTATTCTTGTGGGTTTTGGGTTTTTAAAATTTTATCGTTATTTTTTTTAAACTAACCAATTCCTATTCTTTCTAGGGTTGGTGTTTCACTTTCCTTTTTCTTTCGAACTGATCAATTTTATCACTAAATTGTTGTGACTTGTTAGGTTTATTAGTAAATTTAATGATTAACGACTAAGATTTGCTTTGAGTGGAAAAAAGCAAAAGAGGTGAGAGTAGTAGAAGGAAAAAAACCAAACCTGAGAGATACATAATTCTTTTAATCTTTGTTCAAGACGTTTCAAACAGGTACTTATCGTGAAAGGAGGCGAACTATGACTCAACAACTTGAAAATTCAAACTTACAGTATAGTGAATAGAAGGAAGACAATGGTAAGGTTATTTTTCAAACAAGAGCTAAAGTGATGTCCGCGATTTGTGCCCTTAGAATTGACAAAGAATATGGCTATAACTCAATTAGCTCTTATATGGTTGAAAGATTGAACTTTCCTTGTGTTAAGCATATTGAACCCTACATGTTGAGAGGAGTAAAGGTGGATAAAAGAGTTTTATTACTATTCTCTTTTGGAAGGTATGAGGATTCAATTTGGTGTGATGTGATTCCCATTAATAATTATCATATCTTGTTGGGAAAGCCATGGTATGTTTACAGAAGAGCTTCATATAGCATGAAAAAAAACAGATACTCTTTTGAGGTTAACGGGAAGAAACTCATTCTTGGGCCTTTGACTCCCTCACAAATTTGTGAAGAAGAAAAGACTGTTAAAGAGAATATGGAAAAATATGAGAGAGAAAAGAATGAGAGGAGTAAGAGAGTCCATGTTGACATACCAAGAGAGGAAAAAGGAGAGATGGTGTTGAGTGAAGAGAGTTGGATGTCAAGGGGTGGAAAGAGTAAGCTTGAGAGGAAAGAAAAGAGAGAAGGCCGTGAGATAGAAAAAAGATGTGAGGTAGAGAGACAAGAGGGTTTGAGTGAAGAAAAAGAAGAAAACTGTGGTGTGAGAGGTTTTTATTTGACAAATCTAAGTAGGCATAAATTTTATTGGGATGATGATGTCCATATGATTTATAAGGGAGTATTTACATGTATTAGGCTTAATTGGGTTAAGTGGACACATGGTCACTATCTTGTCTTATTCCTACCATTTTTTCAGATTAGTGGATGTCATTTAGTAGTGCATGTTTTCTTTTTCTTGCAAGGCCGAAATTCGAGGACAAATTTTCTTCAAGAAGAGGGGAATGATAGCATCCTAGGAAGCTAAAATCTATTCAAGGACAAGAATGAAGCTTTGGAATATCAAATAGGGCCTTTAACAAGATGTCAAGCTAAAGTGTTGCCAAACAAGGTCATTAGACATCAAGTGCAAGTAAAGAAGTTGTTAGGAAGAGCTTAAGGAAAGGATATGAGTTATAATATATGTGTTATAATTATTTTATGTCCCAAATTCATGTCCAAGAAGAGGTGGATTAGATCCCAATAAACATCCTCTGAAGAAGGTCAAAATCAGGCCACTGTTGGACCAAATTAGCACCTAAAATGTGTCCAAACTTGCTGCCCATGAAGTCCTACATAAAACCACGTTTTTATAGCATAAAGAGGACTTACTTGATGTCCAAGAAGGGTACAATAGTCGTGCTAGATATTGAGTGCAAGTTGGTGCCTAGTTGCTTGCAAATTTCCTTCAAGATTTCCAGATTTTCATGATTCTATCCAAGACTGGTTTAGGACATATTTACATATATTAGGGGACTATATTTATTGCTTTCCTAGTTAGTTAAGGTTATGTTTTCCTATTCCTAAGATTGTTGGAAGTACTTTCCAAGAATGTTTTGCTTCCTAGTATTTTTCTTTTCCTAAGGTAGTTGGACTTGTTGTCCAAAGTAGTTTAGGACTATATTTCCTTATTTTTTTAGGTACAATTTCGTGACCCCTCTCTATATAAAGGGTGTCTTCTTTGTTTTTAGACTTAGATTATTATCAATAAACATTGTGAGATTTTTCTTGCACTCTTGTGTGTGGCTAATCTTGGATTTATTCTTCAACCTTCAAGACTCAATTTAAGGTGGTAAGATTAAAACCTTTTAGAAATCTTAGATCACTTCTAGGTATTCATGAAAGGTGATAAGTTTAGGCTTATTGTTGTTCTTGTTATTCTAAAGGGTCGGGTTTCACAATC
>ML319435.1:0-35373 GCA_005239505.1 Nicotiana paniculata | reverse complement strand
AGTTCATGTTTTTAATTCTATCATCATGCATCTTTTGAGTATGGTAAGGAAAATGTTGTATTTATTTACTACGGTACAATTAGCACCCGTACATGGCCCAATGCCCATTAATCAAAATAAAATTAACTTGCTAATTGCAGCTTTGACCATAGCAACTTTATGCATTTCACATGAAACTTTTGAGATATCTATATGTTCTTCAAGTGTTACTTGAAGATTGCTCTCGAATTTGATATATTGAAAATGAAAATGAAAATGAAAATGGCTTAAGGAGGAGTATTAACGGGAAATGTATCAATGCAGTTGAATGTAGTATTACTATTCATAGCATTCCTTTTGCAATTCTAGTTCCTTAACAATATTTCCTGTCGTAGGACTGCTCCTCCACGATCATTTTTTGTCAAATCTTGACATGGTTGATGCCTTTGTTTAGTGGTGAGAGGAACGGAAATGGTGCAGTTATGATTTTTTGTGAACAGTATTGTTAGCAAGCCTGTTCGAGTATAGGTGGTGATGGTACTTTTTTCACTGGGAACTCAGTCAGGCTTGGCCTGGTCCTGTAAACAGGGCCAAGCTCGGGTCTGGCTTCCCTGGATCTGCTCGCTTAATTCTAGCAGCAGATGTCACCATCTAATGACAAAAGATGGTGCCATCGCCGAGAGCAATAACAAGGTCAGATGGGTGGAACTCATCCATTTTACTGCTGGATTGCAAACAAACTTGTTGTGAGGTCTGCATTTTATTTATCTAGTATTAGTTGGAGTACCAAAAAATTGGGCAGGTAGGGTCGATAAAGGGCAGCCCCGTCCACAAAGCATCCCGCGTTCATGCAGGGTCCGAGGAGGGTCGCATCCCAAGGGGTGTAATGTACATGCCCTTGACACAAGCATCAGTGGCTAATTCCACTGTGCGAATCTGTGACCTATACGGTCAATGATACATCTTAATTGAGCACTGGCTAGCATTGGCTAATCTTTATATAACATGGAATAAAAAATTTCCTCTAATTTATGTGATGTAATAAAAATCTGCGTATTTCAATTAAGTTTGTATAAGATAATGTTAAGTTTGACTAAGAAATAATCCATGTCATCCAAAATATTCACATCATTCTGAAATTCTCATGTTCCATTATCTTTTTGCTATTCAAATTCATTTCTTATATTCTCTTAATATAACCACACTTTATATTTATCCTGATTTATTATCTTATATGTTTTGAAGGTTTATTCATAAAAGTTTAGTTTTCTGAAGTAATTCAAACTATTCATTCATAACTTTAATTGAATTTAGTTCTTGATTTAACCTCATTCGGCTAGACTGAATAATCGAGTTTCATGATGTTTGAACCCACATAGTTCCCTAAAGATCCGGAAAAACAAAAAGTCAGCTCAGGCCCAGCTGGGCAATGTAGCAAATATTAGTTGTTTGGGTTTGTAACAAAGTTTTGTTCAATTCGTTGCTCAGGTCTACTATTGTGAGCATCCTTCTTTGTATTCTGTTTTTCGTTCTCTTTTCCTTTGTTCTTCCTTGAGGGAGAGAGGATGTCTTAATGATATGTTAATGGCAGTCTTATACACATATTAGATTAGTGTTGTCCCTAGGGCTTTAGTCTAGTGGTGAGAGAGAGCATCTTGCGGCATATGGGTTAGGCGCACATCACAAGTTCCTATGTTGCCGCATACAAATGCCTGATATTTAAGTGGAGAAGGGTAGATGGATGTGTTTATTATCCATCGAGTGCCAAACCATGTGCCACTAGCCTTCGGGGATTTCTCGTTAATAAAAAAAATAAAAAATTATGATTGTAGGAGTATGTTAAGAAGCTAGAGATGGTTAATTGTTTTAATTCTTATATAAATTCACTTATCCAAACTAAAGAATAGAGGTTAGATGTAACACTTGTGGAAATGCGGTAAGGTGGGTCTCTCGTTCTTTGGTGGTGCTGAGAGAATAATATAGAATTATTAGCGAATAGGGAGAAGTGGACTCATACATTTTTTTCTTTTGTTTTAAATTTCTTTTGAGAGCTGGGAAAGAGGTAAGGCATCATATTTGAAGGTAATACATATGGTTTTCACATGAATTTGTTTTCTTTTTACTCATCCTAGAAGATAAAAATTAAAGCACATACACATTCCAGATTTTCAAGAAAATAAAGTTTAAAGATTTTTACATTCACTGAAGTGCTTAACATGAACTAGGTGTATCTGAGGTCATGCACAAAATGAATTTATTGAGGTTGCTTATTGATTAATTGAAATAGACATTTTTATTCTATTTTATTTACTTTTCTTTTTCTTTTTCTTTTCGGTTTTTTTTTTTTTTTAATCAGAGAATTGTTAGCCGCGAGTGAGGTATTAGGGGTCTTAAAGGGTTACTTTAATGATCACAAGGGAGATTGGTGGTGGAATGGAGAGGTGCAAGGAAAAGTGAAAACCAAGAAAGCAGCGTATCTGAAGCTAGTGTAAAGTGTAGACGAGGAGGAGAAGAGGGCGAATAGGGAGCATTACAAGTTAGCTAAGAAAGAGGCAAAGCTAGCAGTTGCGGCGGCCAAGACTGCAGCTTTTAGTCGTTTGTATGAGGAACTCGAGGGCTGAGGTGGGGATAAAAGGTTGTTCAAGTTAGCCAAGGCGCGAGAAAGAAAGGCGCGTGATTTGGACCAAGTGAAGTGCATCAAGGACGAAGAAGGTAGAGTTTTGTTAGATGAGGGGCTTGTCCGTCGGAGATGGCAGACCTACTTCCATAGTCTCTTGAACGAGGAGGGGAACATGAGCATTGTACTGGGTGATTTGGAACTCCCCGGGAGTCGTTGTGACTTTGGGTATCGTAGGCGGATTAGAGTTGATAAAGTTGAGGGGGCTATGGATAAGATGAGCAGGAGCAAAGCGGCTAGGCTGGGCCGGGCCGGGCCAGATGAAATCCCGGTAGAGTTTTGGAAGAGTGCGGGCAACGCAGGCTTGGAGTGACTCACTAGGTTATTTAATGTCATTATTAGAACAAAAAAGATGCCCGGAGAGTGGAGGGGGAGCACGATGGTTCCTGTATACAAGAACAAGGGTGATATCCAAAATTGCAATAACTACTGGGGTATCATGTTGCTTAGCCATACTATGAAAGTTTGGGAGAGAGTGGTAGAGGTAAGGGTGAGGAGGAATGTGTCTATTTTCGAGAATCAGTTTGGGTTTATGCCGAGACGTTCGACAACAGAAGCCATTCACCTTGTTAGGACAATTGATAGAGCAGTATAGGGAGAGAAAGAAGGACTTGCATATAGTGTTCATCGACTTAGAAAAGACGTACGATGGTGTTCCGAGGGAGGTTTTGTGGAGATGTTTGGAGGCTAGACGTGTACCTGTTGCCTATGTTAGGTTGATTAAGGACATGTATGATGGAGTAAAGACTCGAGTGAGGACGGTGGGTGAGGATTCAGACCATTTCCCGGTTATGATGAGGTTGCATCAGGGGTTGGCACTCGGCCCTTTTTTGTTTGCTCTGACGACGGACGTATTGACGCCCCACATCTAAGGGGAGGTGCCTTGGTGCATGCTATTTGCAGATGACGCGAGACGGTGTCAACGCGCAATTAGAGGTATTGAGGCAGACCTTGGAATCTAAAGGTTTCAAGTTGAGCAGGACCAAGACATAATTCTTGGAGTGTAAGTTCAGTGGCGAGCCTCAAGGAGGGGAAGGGGAGGTGAGGCTGGACTCGCAGATCATCCCTAGGAGAGGAAGTTTTAAGTACCTTGGGTCTATTATTCAGAGGGAACGGGAGATTGATGAAGATGTTATACATCGTATTGGGACCTGTGTTTTATGTGACAAGAAGGTGCCACCGAACTTAAGGGTAAGTTCTATAGAGTGGTGGTCAGACCAACGATGTTGTATGGGGCTGAGTGTTGACCAGTCAAGATCGCTCATGTCTAGAAGATAAGGTAGCAGAGATGAGGATGTTGAGATGGATGTGCGGGCACACCAGATTAGATAGGATCAGAAATGAGGTTATTCGCGACAAGGTGGGTGTGGCCTCCTATTGAGGACAAGATGTGGGAAGCGCGACTTGGGTGGTTTGGTCATGTGAGGAGGAGGAGCACTGAGGTTGACATAGGAGGGCCTACAGAGAGGTAGAGGCAGGCCAAAGAAGAGGTGGGGAGAGGTGATTAGGCAAAGACATGGCGCAACTTCAGCTGACCGAGGACATGACCCTTGATAGGAAGGTATGGATGTCGAGGATTAGGGTAGTAGAGTAGGTAGTCGACAGTGTTCATAACAGTAGTATTGGCATGCAATCTCGCTTTCTGTTAGTAGTAGGTTTTTATGACTAACCCTTGTTTCCTTCATTGTTGATCACTTTACTATCTTTTTGTTTTTATTCTGCTTTTATATGGCTTTTTGGTACTGTCCCTTGTCTATATTTTCAATAATGTAGTGCTTATGTTTGCCTGAGCCGAGGGTCTATTGGAAACAACCTCTCTATCCTCACAAGGTAGGGATAAGGTCTGCGTACACAGTACCCTCCCCTGTGGGATAATACTGGGTATGTTGTTGTTGTTAGTTGGCTCCCAAGGAGTTGGAGAGAGTTTGGCTTGATATTAGAGCCTTTGGATTTACTATTTGATCCTTGATTATTAAAGCAGAACCTTCGGTTAAGATTCTTTGGATTTACGGGTGCGGCACCAAAAACGAGTAGTCCGCACAACTTAGGTTAAGAACAATATGTTTCGAGGAGGTGATGTTTAGTTTGTCTCTAGGTCAAAACCCTTAATTTTTGGCCAACTCCCATCGTTGAAGATTTCTCATTTCTGTAAGATCGCAAAGTTAGAAGCTAGTAGTTCCCCGGGCTCTGATTATCGGCTAACTTTAGGCGCATCTTCTGGAATAGTGGAATTTAGATTGGGCTGAAGCATATAGCATTGAAAGGAAAGATCTACAGATGGAAGATGGACCGAGTCCTTGAAGGAACTAATGGATAAGTGTCAGATGAAAGGAACTCAAAAGGCAAATTTGAGGGGTTAATAGTTTTCCTTTTTCTTCCATTTAACATCTTAAATTTTATTCCTTAATCCTTATTATTTTGCTCTTTTGTTAATCTCTCTCTCTCTCTCGTGTGTGTGTGCATGCATGCATGCCATCTTGGTACATACGTTAAGGTGACGGGATACTTGGATCTGTGTATAGACAGTGGTGAACCTTTGACCTCTTTAATTGAAAGATTACTGAATCTGGCCATTGTCTTCCATCTCACGTGCCATATATATCTAACATTATTTTCCTACTATAATACACTTAAATTTTGTATTTCTTATCAGTTTCTGTTTAGGATATTTGTATTGTGAATATCTAGTGCTTGATCTATTTGATAGATGTCATTTACCATTTGTTGAGCTTATCTTCGGAGAACTTGGATTTTTCCAAGCTTTTTAAGTGTTACTCATGCATTGATAATTGAGAGAAGATACCTAAATAGCTCGTGATTTAAGAGTTAAAAATATGCTTGATTCCCTTGATGACAGCAGAATATGTTACATATTCAGGTTGACTTACTAAGGAAAGTTTCGTCGGCTCAAAACACCTCATTAGCTAGTCCTAGAAGCAACATGAACATGAATCACCCTCATCCATATGGTGAAGATCAAGTAAGTTTTAGATTCTTGTAACTTATGGTAGTGCCAATTTTTTAAGACACATCCTAAATCTAAGTTATGAACACAGGATGAAGCAACTGTCATGGGCTTTGAAGTTGCAAGATCACCTGATGCAAGTTACAACAATGTGTATCCTGGGCATGAAGATGTAGGGAGGGAACCACCGGCGGTACCGCCACATCTGCATCACACCTTACTAAACCACCCAACAAGAAGAGATCAATCGACATCCCTCCCGTTGCCACAGAACGTGGTGCTAAACCATCTCTATATTGAGAACAGAGAAGCCCCAAGGTCAGTTGTAGCACTTGGTGTAACACATCGTTTTCGCTCAAAATATGTTACGGTCATGCTTTACAAGCCCGTTCAAAGAAGGTGAGCTAGCATGCCGAACGTGCCTGAATGTATACACCATCTTCGGTTTGTACTCTGATGGAAAACAGTAGACGTAAATACACAGCAGTCTGCAGTGGAGAATATTTCTTCCCTGCTGCTAGTAGAAGGAAAATATGGTAGCAAGTATCTTTGGACTTGAATAATTGTAGTTAGATGTTCGATGGTTTTAAAAAGTTTACATATATTATGGTAAAAAGTTAGTGATGTCTCTGTTAGTTTGGTTTAGCAATTATGTAACATTGTGCGGTTATTGGACTAGCGGATCAATCTTGATGAGTGTAAAGCATCTGCTCAGATTCAAGAATTTTGGAAGTTTACATGTTGAGTTGATATAATAACAAGCAACTCTCCATATGATATGCTTGACATGATAACCTCAAAGATAGAATAATAACCTGTTATAAATGTTTATATTGTACCAATAGAGTAATAAGTCTTTGAACTGTCAAACATATATAGCTTACAACTCTGATTAATGTAACCCCTGCACTTGTCCTTGTTTTCTTTTCTCCCTTTGAAAAAGTAAGTGTTTGCTTGATATTCTGACAGAATTGCACCGTATGGCTTTTGTAAGGCCAGTTTTGTCCATTTTTCAGAAAGTTCTCCAAATACAGCATTCCACTTGCAAAACACATTGCAGGTAAAAGACCATACAATTGACTTAAAGGTAGAATTTTTGATTTTGTGTCGTCAAAGATCCATCTCCTGGTTTACAAGCTTGAATAGTCAGTAGAAACTAGATTGATAAACTGTTTACCCTAAAAAACGGATAATAATTGAATTTATATGTGGTTTTAAGGATTTGCGAATTAATTTAATACAAATGATAAATGACGTTAGATTAAACAGATAAAAGACGTGATAAATTGTCAAACTAAGAAGGAGAGTGACCTCAGACTAAGTAACGGCTTAACGACGTGCCTGCCTTCGATCCCGGGCTCACACTAATGAAGGACTGATGAACAAAAGCACGAACTTTGAATAATAGAGAGAATATTTTAAAACGTATATTACTTTGATATGCATGTTACAATGTGTTTAATGAATTTATCTTTCCTTACGCTACACTGATTTATTGCTGAAATGGGCAGAGATTTACGTCGTGAGATTCGGGACATCCGGTTGGGTACGGATGTCACGGCTCTTTGTTAGTCGTGTTCGGCCATTTGGTTATGCTCTCCGAAGTTGAGGGATTCGAACCGCACCCGGGAGATGTGGCCCCAATGCTTTCGAGGGCGGATGTTTTGCTCGATCGCCGATGCAAGAAGTTTTTGCCCAGAGTCCAATTCCTTGTGATCACGTTCCGGTTTTACTGGGAAAGCCAGTTGTTCAACGGGCTCCATTTCACCCATATACAGGAACAAAAGACGAGCACAAAAGATGTAGACAACGACTCTATTATCTCTCTCTTCTCTCTCCTACAAACTATTGTTTCTAACTCATGCGCCGTCCACCCAGATCTCTGCTGGCCTCGGCGCGTATGGCACATCCAAACGACCCCCATGTAATGTAATTGTATGCGGAATTGAATAGAAGAAAGAATTGTGAATTTTATTAGCTCAATCAACGAAAATACAATTAGGGTCTACTATTACAATTGTAACTGTTCTAAATGATAATACCCAGTTGAATTAAACTTCAATGGCGTTCCTGAAATGGAAGAAGAGAATTAGGTTAGAAGAGAATGAGAATTTGGGGAAGAAGATCGAGGAGAGATAGAGAGAGAATATAGAGAAGGAAGGTAGTTGAATTACCGGTATTGACATGCCCATTGTGTTGTAACTGATGGCATTAATAGCACATTAGAATAATTCTCCACCCTTAGATTCTAACTAACTGAGTAAATCTGGCCCTCCATTTGTGAATCTTATTTAATCTTTGATCTCACAGATGTCCGCCACATGTACGCTTTACTCCTTATGTAAAAAACCTTAATCGATTCATTTCTCTTCATTTTCCCTGTTCTCAGACAACCTAAGTACCTAACATTACCTTGCCGATGAAGAACGACCTTGTCCTCAAGGTAGGTTCTGAGCTAACTGAGCCACAAACTTAGGGAACTGGCTCTTTAAGTAACCCCAGTCATCCCAAGTAGCCTCGTCTCTTCCCAAGTTGGTCCATTGCACCAGAACTTTGACTGTAACGACGTAGTTACTCTTTACTATTCGACGCTGCAAAATAGCTAAGGGTTGTACCAGGACGCGACCAT
Organism: Nicotiana paniculata; assembly: GCA_005239505.1. Lineage (NCBI taxonomy): Eukaryota > Viridiplantae > Streptophyta > Magnoliopsida > Solanales > Solanaceae > Nicotiana > Nicotiana paniculata. Next base: position 27,123 of record ML319435.1, on the reverse strand, counting down.
CCGTACCACAAATAGGAGGTTGTTGCTGTGAATGGATAGCTGGGACCGCACGCTTCTTCAACTGAGAGACATGGAAGACCGGGTGGATCTGTGAACTAGGGGGTAGCTCCAATTAGTAAGCAACTGTACCTATTTCCTGTAAAATCTTGTACGAACCGTAATGTTTAGCACTCAACTTAAGATTCTTCCTTATAGCCACTGAAGCTTGTCTGTACAGTTGTAATTTTAGGTAGACCATTTATCCTACTCCTAGCTCCCTATTCGATCTGTTCTTATCGGCGTAATACTTCATTCTAGCTTGTACTTGGTGCAAGTTTTCTTTTAAAAGTTGTAGCATTTGTTGTCTATGTGCAAGAAATGACCCTACTAAAGTGTGAGTAGAGTGCGGTAGTTAGCCCAGTGGTACCTGCGGGGGTGGGAAACCATATAGAGCTTGAAATGGAGTTGTCTTCAGTGAGGTATGGTGGTTGGTGTTGTACCACCACTCTGCCAACGGTATCCATTTAATCCATTGCTTGGGATTAGAGAAAGTCAAAGCTCTTAAGTAAGTCTCCGGGAATCTATTGAGTCTCTCAGTTTGTCCATCAATCCGTGGGTGGTAGGAGGTTGACAAATTCAACTTAGTACCGTATGATATGAATAGTTGTTACCAGAACTGGGCATCCCTATCAGTCACTATGGTTTTGGGCAACCCATGTAGTATGTAGATTTCCTTTAGAAAAAGATCAGCTATGTCTTGTGCAGTGTAGGGATGTTTCAATGATAGCAAATGCCCATACTTTTTAGTCCATCTATCACCACCAAAATCACATATTTGTGGCCTGATTTAGGAAGATCTTCATTGAAATCTATTGCTATGTCTTGCCATGGCATTTCTGGGATGGGTAAGGGCTGCAATAGACCTGGGGAAAGCACATGTTCATTCTTCACCCTTTGACAAATGTCACATTCAGAAACCCCTTTAGTAATTTCAGTCTTCATGTTAGGCCAGTAGAAGACTCCCTTAATTCTCCTATAGGTTCCCATTTAGCCAAAATGACCTCCTAGAGGTGACTGATGCAGAGCTTAAAAATTTTTACTTGTGAGGTTAGTTCCTCTTACTGCGTAGATTCTCTGTTTGTATCTGATGATGCCTTGCCCAAGTGAATAATGGGGTTTTCTATTAGGAGATGTGATCAACTCAATGATGAGTTGAGAGGCTTAGGGATCATGTTCATAGATTTGCACCACCTCTTGCATCCATGTAGGGTCTGTATTGGTGATAGCATTCAAGGTTGAATGCTCGGGCTGCCTTTTAGACAATGCATCAGCTACCATGTTTCTTGTTTCCTTTTTGTATTGTACCTCATAATCAAGTCCCAACAAATTAGTCCTTTTTGTTGAAGATCAGTGGTTATTTTCTGCTCCAATAAGTACTTAATACTGTGGTGATTTGTTCTAATAATGAAATGTCCTCCTTGTAAGTAATGCCTCCATCTGTCAGCTGCAGCCAGCACTACCATGTACTCATTCTCATAAGTTGATAAACCCTAATGTCTAGGGCCTAGGGCCTTTCTGAAAAAGGCTAGTGGTTGCCCTCCTACATCAGGACTGCCCCATTCCTGTAGAAGAAGCATCAGTCTCCACTACAAAGGTTTTACCAAAGTGCCAAAACTGGGGCAGTAGTCATAGACTTTTTAAGGTTCTGAAAGGCTAAGTCTGCTTCTGGACACTATTGAAATGCATGTTTCTTCAGTAGATTGGTCAAAGGCTTGCTGATAACCCCATAAGACTTAACAAATCTTCTGTAGTAGCCTGTTAACCTAAGGAAACCCCTCAATGCCTTAATGGAGTTTGGTGTGGGATAATTGAACATTGCCTCTATCTTGGCTGGATCAATAGTCACCCATTCACCCCTTCTCATCTTCTATTTCTGTTGCTGATATTGTAAACAGATGTCCCCAGAATAGCTTGCCCTTCCTGATTAGTTGCCTAATACTGCTGCCTGACATGCTCTGGAAATAGGTTTGATTGTACGTCCCCTTAAGCTCCACTCTTTTACCCTTATGGGACACTACAACCTTGTAGGCCACAAAATCCAGTAGAACTGGATTGTGAGCTCTTATCCCGTCTCCACCTAAAATCATATCACAACTCCTCAATTGAATGAGTCTGAATGAGTCCTGAAACTCTATTCCTTGTATCTTCCACTGTAGTGGGGCAAGTGTACAAACTCATTAGCTGATTCCCATTAGCTACAGTTACCCTCATAGGTCTAGCTTCTCTCAAAACATACCCAATTTGCCTAGCTGTCTCCAAATCAAGGAAGTTGTGTGTGCTTCTTGAATCTAGTAAAATAGTAAGCATTTTCTTCTTTGATGTTCCAGTAAGCGTTATAGTGTTTGGAACCTCAGTCCCTGACAGGGGCATTGAGACTAACAACTTCTTCTATCACTTTTCCAGAATTGTCCTCTTTATACTCCATACCTGGTACTTCCCCCATATGTTCCTCCTTATTTTGCTCTTCTTCAGCAGTTATGGCATTCAACTGCTTATTCCATGCTCCTGCTATATTAGTAAAGCCTTCTTTAGACCAATTTCCAGTAGGTCTACTCATAGTTGAGTTTGTAGTCTGTGGCTGCATCGTTCCCCTGTTCCAAGGACCCTTGTTCTTCATGTTTTGCACTTCAGTCACCTTCTCCTGATATCTAGCCTTTTCCACTGCTTGAATCAAGGTATAAGGGATAAGCATTTTAACAGTATGCCTAATCTCTTCCTTGAGTCCTTCCATAAAGAATTCTAAGAAGAATTCCTCAGGTATGGTAGGCCTTCTAATCAATACCCAAGTTTTAAGATCTTCAAATTTCTCTAAGTACTCATTAAGTGTGCCTTTTTTCAATCTTTTTGAATTCACCAATCAAATTGAACTTACTGTTGTATTCTTCTACAAATCCTTTGCAGATTTCCTCACAAAAATCCTTCCACGTGATTGTTCCTCTGCTGATCTGGTAGGAGAAAAACCAAGCCTCAGCATTTCCCACCAGATGAAGGACTGCTGCTTCAAGTTTCCGATGAGGGTCCAATACACAATTGTATTGGAAGTACCTCTCACATCTCATTAGCCAAGAACATGGGTCTGTCCCTACTCCATCAAAATAGGGAAATTCAAACCTATGGCTCCAATTGCTCCTACTCATGGAAGACTCCGACTGATCTCCATACCTGTTGCGAGTTCCTGAGTTGTCCAATTGCAACCCTTCTCCTGGGCCACTACCCAATATTCTATCATGCGAAGGGAGAAATTTCTCCATTGGTAAATCCAGTTTGCTGCTCAAATCCTCGAACTTCTGATTTGTTGAAGCCATATGCTCCTGAAGCAGATTTTCTACTTTTCTAATATCTTCCTCAGTAATTTTAGATCTGGTCTCTATATTCGTCATTCTTTAGGGCTAAGAAAGGGCTCTGATACCAATTTATAATGTAATTGTATGCGGAATTGAATAGAAGAAATAATTGGGGAATTTTATTAACTCAATCAACGAAATTACAATTAGGGTCTACTATTACAATTGTAACTGTTCTAAATGATAATACCCAGCTGAAGTAAGCTTCAATGAAGTTCCTGAAATGGAAGAAAAGAATTAGGTCAGAAGAGAATGAGAATTTGGGGAAGAAGTTCGAAGAGATAGATAGATAGATAGATAGGGGGGGAGAGAGAGAGAGAGAGAGAGAGAGAGAATATAGAGAAAGAAGGTAGTTGAATTACCGGTATTGACATGCCCATTCTATTGTAACTAATGGCATTAATAGAACATTAGAATAATTCTCCACCCTTATATTCTAACTAACTGATTAAATCTCGGCCCTCCATTTGTGAATCTCATTTAATATTTGATATCACAGATGTCCTCCACGTGTCCGCTTCACTCCTTATGTAAAAAACCCTAATTGATTCATTTATCTTCATTTCCCCTTTTCTCAGACAACCTAAGTACCTAACACCCCAGTTGCGGCAGACTCATCCATGGGAGAAATTCAAGCAATGTCACGACCCAAATTCCCAACCCACGGGATCGTGATGGCGCCTAATATCACACTCGCTAGGCAAGCCAATGTTAGAACTCATGTAAATATTTTCTTCCAGAGTTTACTTATTCATGACAGAACAATTTAAAAATAAACTGAGTCTAATACGTTCCAATAAATAACTTCATGAATAATAATAATAACCGAATAAATAAGTCGAACCACGAACTAAATATCTAAATATATAACTTATAAGACTACCCAGGGTCCGGTGTCACAATTTACGAACTACTAAGAATTCTACAAATAAAGGGGCTGAAAGAATGTATCTCTGTTTTGAATGAAATAAAACATTGTCTATATAAAGTAAAGAGAAGACTCCAGAAATCTGCGGACGCCAGCAGATCTACCTCGTGTCTCCGAACGAAAATGCGCAGCTACTAATATCTCCTAACTCTGGCCGGTACCTGGATCTGCACAAAGGCGTGCAAAGTGTAGTATCAGTACAACCAACCACATGTACTGAGTAAATGCCGAGCCTAACCTCGATGAAGTAGTGACGAGGCTACGGCGGGGCATTAACTAAATAATTTGTAAACAATATATATAATAAAGCAAGAAAGAAACAATAATAATAAACTCGATAACCAGTAACTTGCAATAGTAAATAAAAGAAACAACTCGGTTAACTCTCTTCAGATATCAATTATAATCAACTTCCCAATTTTTCCAAGTTTCAATTTAAATCACAATAAAATCATAGTATGAAAACCTTTTTAAGAAAAACTGGAGTTTTCCAAATCCTTATTTTCGAAAATCAGTAAAACATAAATATTCACCCTTATCGCTCCTTGTTGCGGCGCGCAACCCGCTCCCACTTTCCACCCTTATTGCTCCTCCCTATGAATATATCACCCTTATTTCTCCTGTTGCGGCATGCAACCCGATCCCACCTGTCCACCCTTATCACTCCTTGTTGCGGCGTGCAACTCGCTCCCACCAGACATATCATATCAGTTTATTCACAAAAACTTTCACAATTCAGGCCAAGCCTTTCACAACACTTTTATATCAACAATTGCAAACAGAAGCTGTAAAACTCATAAACTTCATCAATTATCATTTCATAATGAAGCCAACCGGAATTTATATACATATCGTAACACTGACAACCAACTCAATCCTTATGTAACACAACAAAACCAAAAGAACAGCCAACACTTCCAAAATATTTGAAGCAATACTTAACAATAAATCAACAAAACCAAATAGACATACAAACCTCAATGATCATGAAACAATTAAGTCCGGAAGCAAATAATTGGAAACGAGGAAGGGACCATGTTCAACAATAATTTAGTGGTGCATAGATACTCGTCACTTCACTTATACACCACACACATGAAAATTCACTTAGCATTTAAGTGGGGATTCCTATTCCCACAAGTCAAGGTTAAACCAAGCACTTACCTCAATCTCGCAGGCCACTCACTGCTCAATTATCGCTTTCCTTTTGAATTTGCCTCTAACCCGCTCGAATGTAATCATAATTAGTTTAATATCATTAATTTATGCTAAAGGAACTAGCTTTAAAGAAAAATTATTATTTTCCAAAGTTTTCTCAAAAAAAGTTAAAACCCGACCCCGGGCCCGCTTGGTCCAAACTCAGGGTTCGGACCAAATTTCGTTTACCCATTCACCCCCGAGCCCGAATATGCAATTAGTTTCGAAATCCAACCTCAATTCGAGGTCAAAATCCCATTTTTACAAAATTTCCTAATTATACCCAAACCCTCAATTTCTACCATGAAAATTCTTGATTTTGGATTGAAAAGTAATGAAAAACATTGGGTAATTGAAAGAAAAGAGTTAATGAACACTTACCTATGATTTTGGAAGAAAAAGCTTTGAGAAAATTGCCTTAGGTATTCTACCCTTGTGAAAAATAAGAAGAAAAGGCAGGAGTTTTAATTAATATGAACTCACTGCCTGATCCTCTCACCTGCGGTGCTTGGGTCGCACCTGCGCTTGCGCACGTGCGGAAAGGCTGCCGCTTCTGCAAAAAAGAGCTGGGCAGCTTGGGGTCGCATCTGCGGTTGCATTACCGCTTTTGCAGTTGCGCACCTGTGTACATTGGTCCGCACCTGCGGAAAAGGGAGAAGCCACGCTTGGTCGCACCTGCGGCCAAAAGCTCGCAGGTGCGGGCATACCAGAACTGGTGCACCAACAGATTTTACAAGTTTAAAAACATCCCGAAGCCTACCTGAAACTCACCCGAGCCCTCGGGGCTCTAAACCAAACATGCACGCAAGTCTAAAAAATCATACGGACTTGCTCGTGCGATCAAATCGTGAAAATAACATTTAAAACTATGGATTTAACATCAAAACTCACTATTTTCTCAAGAACACTTCAAATTCACTATTTTCTCAAACGGACGCCCGAATCACGTCAAATGAACTCCAATTTCCACCAAATTTCACATATAGGATGTAAACATCATAACAAACCTGTATCGAGTTCCAGAACCAAAATACGGGCCCGATACCAACGGTTTCAAACATTAATTCATTTCTTTATTTCATTAAAAATTCAGCAAAATAATTTCTTTCAAAAATTGATTTCTAAGGCTAGGGACCTCAGAATTCAGTTCTGGGCATATGCCCAAGTCCCATATTTTACTGCAGACCTCCCGGGATCGTCGGAACACAAATCCAGGTCAGTTTACTAAAAATGTTGAACAAAGTCAACTAAAACCAAGTTTTAAATTATAAAATTATTATTTCTCATATTTTCACATAAAAGCTTACAGGTTTCACGCCCGGACTGTGCACGCAAATCGAATTAAATAAAATTAATCTTTTAAGGCTAATGAGCCTGGAATGGAGTCTTATTTTATAAGATAAACCTTTTGTTCATCACAATCTCCACCTCTAAAACAAACGTTCGTCCTCGAACGGATATAGAAAATTACCTGAACTGGCAAACAAGTGGGGATATCTACTCTGCATGTATGACTCGGACTCCCAAGTACCTGCCTCAATAGGCTAATCCCTCCACTGCACTCGAACTGAAGGGTAACTCTTTGATCTCAACTGGCGAACCTGCCGGTCTAGAATGGCTACCGGCTCCTCCTCATAAGTCAAATGTTTGTCCAATTGGACAGAGCTGAAATCTAACACGTGGGACAGGTTACCATGATATTTCTGGAGCATAGATACATGAAATATCGGATGAACTGAGGATAAACCTGGAGGCAACGCAAGTCTATAAGCTACCTCCCCCACTCTATCTAGAATCTCAAATGGCCCGATACATCTAGGGCTCAACTTTCCCTTCTTCCCAAATCTCATGACACCCTTCATGGGCGATACCCGAAGTAATACTCTCTCTCCAACCATGAATGCCACATCCCGAACCTTACGATATGCGTAACTCTTTTGCCTATACTGAGTTGTACGAAGTCGATCCTGTATAATCTTGACCTTATCTAAGGCCTCCTGAACTAAGTCTGTACCCAATAACCGAGCCTCTCCCGCTCAAACCATCCAACTAGCGATCTACACCGCTTCCAATATAATGCCTCATAAGGAGCCATCTGAATGCTCGACTGATAACTATTATTGTAGGCAAACTCCGCTAACGGCAAGAATTGATCCCAAGAACCTCCAAAGTCAATAACACAAGCGCATAACATATTTTCTAGAATCTGAATAGTACGCTTGGACTGCCCGTCTGTCTAAGGATGAAATGATGTGCTCAGCTCAACTCGGGTGCCCAACTCTCGCTGAACTGTCCTCCAAAAGTGCGAGGCAAACTGCGTACCTCGATCAGAAATGATAGATACGGCCACTCCGTGAAGGCGAACAATCTCTCGAATATATATCTCTGCCAACCGCTCCAAAGTGTAAGTACTTTCCACTGGAATGAAATGTGCTGATTTAGTCAACATATCCCCAATAACCTAAATGGCGTCGAACTTCCTTCGAGTCCGTGGGAGTCCAACAACGAAGTCCATAGTGATACGCTCCCACTTCCACTCAGGAATCTTTATCTGCTGAAGTAAACCACCAGGTATTTGATGCTCATATTTCATCTGTTGGTAATTCAAACAATGATCCACATAATCAACAATATCCTTTTTCATCCTTCTCCACCAATAGTGCTGTTGCAGGTCCTGGTACATCTTGGCAGCACCCGGGTGAATAGAATACTTAGAACTGTGAGCTTCTTCAAGAATCAACTCACGAAGGCCATTAACATTAGGCACACATATATGACCCTGCATCCTCAAAACACCATCATCTCCAACTGTAAACTTCTTGGCACCACCGTCCCGAACTGTGTACCTAAGGACCATCAAGTGCGGGTCATCATCCTGCCGATCTTTGATACGCTCGAGTAAGGAAGACCGAGCAACTATACAAGCTAGAACATGGCTGCGCGAAATATCCAACCTCACGAACTGATTAGGCAACGTCTGAATATCTGAAGCTAACGGTCTCTCACCAACTGGAATACATGCAAGGCTGCCCATACTTACTACTTTCCTACTCTATGCATCGGCCACCACATTGGCCTTTCCCGGATGATACAATATAGTGACGTCATAATCTTTCAATAATTCTAACCATCTCCTCTGTCTCAAATTAAGATCCTTTTGCTTGAACAAGTACAGGCTACGATGATCCGTGTAAACCTCACATGGCACGCCATAAAGATAATGCCTCCATATTTTTAATGCATGAACAATGGCTGCCAACTCTAAGTCATGGACATGATAATTCTTCTCATGGATCTTTAACTGCCGAGACACATATGCTATCACCCTATCATCCTGCATCAATACTGCTCCAAGCCCAACACAGGAAGCATCACAATATACCGTGAAAGGTCCTGAACCTGATGGTAACACCAATACCGGTGCTGAAGTCAATGCTGTCTTGAGCTTCTGAAAGCTCGCTCACACTCATCCGACCATTTAAATAGGGCACCCTTCTGAGTCAATCTCGTCATCGGGGCTGTTATAGATGAGAACCCCTCCACAAAATGATGGTAGTATCCCGTCAAACCCAAAAAGCTCCTGATTTTCATGGCTGAAGTGGGTCTAGGTCAGTTCTTGACTGCCTCTATCTTCTTAGAATCTACCTGAATACCCGCTGCTGATACGACGCGACCCAAGAAAGCTACTGAATCTAACCAGAATTCACACTTTGAAAATTTTGCATACAACTGATTATCCCTCAAGGTCTGGAGTGCTATACGGAGGTGTTGTTCATGCTCCTCCCGACGGCGGGAGTATATAAGAATATCATCAATGAACACGATTACGAAAGAATATAGATAAGGCCTGAAAACTCGATTCATCAAATCCATAAAGGCTGCTGGGGCATTAGTCAAGCCAAAAAATATCACCAAAAATTCATAATGCCCATACCTTGTCCGAAAGGCTGTTTTAGGAACATCAGACGCCCTAATATTTAACTGATGGTAGCCCAATCTCAGATCAATTTTTGAAAACACACTGGCACCCTGAAGCTGATCAAATAAATCATCAATTCTCGGCAATGGATATTTATTCTTGATAGTAACTTTATTCAACTGCCGATAATCTATACACATCCTCATCAATCCATCCTTCTTCTTTACAAACAAAACCGGTGCACCCTAGGGCGAGACACTAGGCCTGATGAAACCCTTATCAAGTAGGTCTTGCAATTGTTCTTTCAATTCTGGTGGGGCCATCCGGTATGGAGGAATAGAAATGGGCTGAGTCCGGAGCAACATCGATACAAAAATCGATATTCCTGTCGGGTGGCATCCCCGGCAGGCTGCAAGAAACACTTCGGGAAACTCCCGAACAATAGGCATTGACTCTATTGAAGAAATCTCAGCATCAAAATCACAGATATGAGCCAAATAAGCCAAACATCCTTTCTTAACCATGCGACGAGCCTTGGCATAAGAAATCACTCTGCTAGGGTAATGACCAGGAGTCCTTTTCCATTCTAACCGAGGCGATCCCGACAAAGCTAAAGTAACTGTCTTGACGTGATAGTCCAAGATGACATAATAAGGTGACAACCAATCCATGCCCATTATGACATCAAAATCGACTATGTCAAGAAGAAACAGGTTTACACCAGTTTCAAGACCCTCAATAATGACTACGCACGAACGATATACACAATCTACAACAATAGCATCCCCCACTAGTGTAGACACATAAACAGGTACACTCAAAGAATCGCGGGGCACAACCAAATACGAGGCAAAATAAGATGACACATCAGAATAAGTAGACCCCGGATCAAACAAAACTGAAGCATCTTTATTACAAACTAAAATAATACCTGTGATAACTACATCAGACGACTCCGCCTCGGGTCTGGCTGGAAATGCATATAATCGAGGCTGGGCCCCACCACCCTGAACTGAATCACCGGGAGGACCTCTGATAGGTGGTCCTCCACCTCTAACGTGCTTGCCACCACCTCTAGCGTACTGGCCTCCACCTCTAGCATGCTGACCTCTACCTCTAACATTCTGACCTCTACCTCTGACTACCTGACCCCTACCCTTGGCTGGCTGGGCAGGTGGTGCTGCAGCTGGTGCCGGAACTAAAGAACGAGAATTCTGGTACTGAGGCTGACTACCCAAATATTTCGGACAAGATCTCCGAATGTGTCCATACTCACCACATTCATAACAACCATCTTGATACTGAGGCTGACCCTGACGAACCGGCTGACCACGATAATAACTCTAAAGAGGAGGTGCTCTGATAGGGACTGACTGATCGGAATAAGGCTAGTAAGAGCCACGACCACCTGAAGCACCATGGGACGTCTGAAGTGCTTAATTAAATGGCCTGGACGAATGGACTCTACCCTGAGTATCTCTGCCTCCAGACGAGGCACCGCTGAATCTACCAGAATGGCGAGGTCTCTTGTCCGACCCCTGGCCTCCCATCCTGAGAACCGTCTCAACTCTCCTGGCCACATTGGCTGTATCTTGAAATGAAATCTCAGTCCCTGTCTCCTTAGTCATCTGCAACCTGATGGGCTAGGCAAGGCCCTCAATAAATCTCCTAACCCTCTCCCTCTCTGTAGGCAACAAAAGAATAACATGCCTAGCCAAATCCACAAAACGATTCTCATACTGGGTAACTCTCATGCCACCCTGCTGAAGACGCTCAAACTGATGACGCTTCTCTTCTCTGGTAGTGATAGGAAAAAAATTCTCCAAAAAGAGGTGAGAAAACTTATCTCAATTCAGTGCAGGCGACCCAGCTGGTCTAGTCAACAAATAATCCCTCCACCATTTCTTGGCAGAACCAGTCATCTGAAACGTCGCGAAGTCAACCCCATTGGTCTCCAAAATACCCATATTACGAAGAACCTCATGACAACTGTCCAGATATACCTAAGGATCCTCTGAAGTAGCACCACTGAAGTGAACAGGGAAAAGCTTGATGAACCTGTCCAATCTCCACAAAGCATCGGTGGATATAACTGCCCCATCAATGAACGACATTGGAGCAACTGGCTGAATTACCCCAACTGGATTGGCTGCTGGGGTCTGAACTTGAGGAGTAGTCTGATTAGGAGTATGAGTAACAGGAGTCTGGACCCCTCCTCCAGCCTGAGATGTGGCTACTGCAACTGGGAGTGCGCCAGTCTGGGCTACACTCTCCATAAGGCCCACTAATCGGACCAAAGCATCCTGAAGTACCGGGGTAGCAATAAATCCCTTTGGAACCTGAGCTGGTCTAGCTGGAACGGTCTGATCTAGAGCTCCCCCCTCAATATCAATCTGGGGCTCCGCAACTGGGGCTATAGTATGAGCAATGAGATGAGTCCTGCCCCTGCCTCGTCCTCTGATGTGGCCTCGGCCTCTGCCCCTAATAGGAGCCACTGTTGTTGGAAGACCGGATTGTTGGTTAGCGAAAGAAGAAGCACGTGTTCTCTCCATCTGCGAGAGAGTAGAAGAGTTCAATCAGTATTTGAGATACCAAGAATTGCACGACAGATTAGAAATAAAATCTGAGTTTGTTCCTAACTTCATAGCCTCTGAGAGATAAGTACAGACGTCTCCGTACCGACCCCTCAGACTCTATCAAGCTTGTTCGTGAATTGTGAGACCTATGCAACCTAGTGCTTTGCTACCAACTTGTAACGACCCAAATTCCCAACCCACGGGATCGTGATGACGCCTAACACCACACTCTCTAGGCAAGTCAATGTTAGAACTCATGTAAATATTTTCTTCCAAAGTTTACTTACTCATGACAGAACAATTTAAAAATAAACTGAATCTAATACGTTCCAATAAATAACTTCATGAATAATAATAATAACCGAATAAATAAGTCGAACCACGAACTAAATATATAACTTATAAGACTATCCAGGGTCTGGTGTCATAATTCACGAACTACAAAGAATGCTACAAATAAAGGGGCTGAAAGAACGTATCTCTGTTTTGAATGAAATAAAATAGTGTCTATATAAAGTAAAGAGAAGACTCCAGGAATCTGCGGACGGCAACAGATCTACCTCGTGTCTCCGAACGAAAATCCGTAGCTACTAAGATCTCCTAACTCTAGCCGGTACCTGGATCTGCACAAAAGAGTGCAGAGTGTAGTATCAGTACAACCGACCCCATGTACTGAGTAAGTGGCGAGCCTAACCTCGATTAAATAGTGACGAGGCTACGGAGGAGCACTAACTACATAACCTGTAAACAATATATATAATAAAGCAAGAAAGAAACAATAATAATAAACTCGATAACCAGTAACTTGCAATAGTAAACAAAAGAAACAACTCGGATAACTCTCTTCAGATCAATTATAATCAACTTCTCAATTTTTCCAAGTTTCAATTTAAATCACAATAAAAATCAGAGTATGAAAACCTTTTTAACAAAAATCGGAGTTTTCCAAATCCTTATTTACGAAAATCAGTAAAACATAAATATTCACCCGNGGAGCGGGTTGCACGCCGCAACAAGGAGTGATAAGGGTGGACATGTGGGATCGGGTTGCACGCCGCAACAGGAGAAATAAGGGATATATATATATATATATATATATATATATATATCACCCTTATTTCTCCTGTTGCAGCGTGCAACCCGATCCCACCTATCCACCCTTATCATTCTTGTTGCGGCGTGCAACCCGCTCCCACCAGACATATCATATCAGTTTATTCATAAAAACTATAACAATTAAGGAAAGGCTTTCACAACATTTTTATATCAATAATTGCAAACAGAAGCTGTAAAACTCATAAACTTCATCAATTATCATTTCATAACGAAGCCAACCGGAATTTATATACATATCGTAACACTGGCAACCAACTCAATCCTTATGTAACACAACAAAACCAAAAAAACAGCCAACACTTCCAAAATACTTGAAGCAATACTTAATAATAGATCAACGAATCCAAATAGACATACAAACCTCAATGATCATGAAACAATTAAGTCCGGAAGCAAATAATTGGAAACGAGGAAGGGACCATGTTCAACAATAATTTAGTGGTGCATAGATACTCGTCACTTCACCTATACACCTTTCATCTTCTTGCTTATCACCTTCTTTCCCTTTCCTCGCATCCTAATATAATAAAGATCAAGACGAGTTGCTACAGGTCCAGATATACACACATGCAAATTCACATAGCATTTAAGTGGGGATTCTTATTCCCTCAAGTCAAGATTAAACCAAGCACTTACCTCAATCTCGTAGGCCACTCACTGCTCAATTATCGCTTTTCCTTTCGAATTTGCCTCTAACACGCTCGAATGTAATCATAATAAGTTTAATACCATTAATTTATGCTAAAGGAACTAGCTTTAAAGAAAAATTATTATTTTCCTAAGTTTTCTAAAAAAAAGTTAAAACCCGACCCCGGGCCTGCTTGGTCCAAACTCGGGGTTCGGACCAAATTTCGTTTACCCATTCACCCCCGAGCCCGAATATGCAATTAGTTTCGAAATCCGACCTCAATTCGATGTCAAAATCCTATTTTTACAAAATTCCCTAATTCTACCCAAACCCTTAAATTCTACCATGAAAATTCTTGATTTTGGATTGAAAAGTAATGAAAAACATTGGGTAATTGAAAGAAAAGAGTTAATGAATACTTACCTATGATTTTGGAAGAAAAAGCCTTGAGAAAATCGCCTTAGGTATTCTACCCTTGTGAAAAATAAGAATAAAAGGTTGGAGTTCTAATTAATATGAACTCACTGCCTGACCCTCGCACCTGCGGTGCTTGGGTCGCACCTGCGCTTGCGCACGTGCGGAGAGACTGCCGCTTCTGTGGAAAAGAGCTGGGCAGCTTGGGGTCGCACCTGCGGTCGCGCACCTACGCACAAGGGTCTGCACCTGCGGAAAAAGGAGAACCCACGCTTGGTTGCACCTGCGGCTTCCGCTTGCACCTGCGGCCAAAGGCTCGTAGGTGCGGGCACACCAGAACTGGTGCACCAACAGATTTTACAAGTTTAAAAATATTCCGAAGCCTACCCGAAACTCACCCGAGCCCTCGAGGCTCTAAACCAAACATGCACGTAAATCTAAAAACATCATACAGACTTTCTCGTGCGATCAAATCGTGAAAATAACATTTAAAACTATGGATTTAACATAAAAACTCACTATTTTCTCAAGAATACTTCAAATTCACTATTTTCTCAAATGGACACCCGAATCACGTCAAATGAACTCCGATTTCCACCAAATTTCACAGATAGGATGTAAACATCATAACAAACTTGTATTGAGCTCCGGAACTAAAATAGGGGCCCGATACCAACGGTTCATTTCTTTATTTCATTAAAAATCCAGCAAAATAATTTCTTTTAAAAATTAATTTCTAAGGCTAGGGACCTCGGAATTCAGTTATGTGCATACGCCAAAGTTCCATATTTTACTGCGGACCTCCCGGGATCGTCGGAACAAATATCCAGGTCCGTTTACTAAAACCAAGTTTTAAATTTTAAAATTATTATTTCTCATATTTTCATATAAAAGCTTTCAAGTTTCACGCTCGGAGTGCGTTCGCAAATCGAGGTAAACAAAATTAATTTTTTTAACGCAAATGAGCGTGGAATGGAGTTTGGGTCATCACAAGCAAAAACCACAAATCTCCATAGCCCCAATCTCTGTAAACGCCCAAAACCTAGGACCAGAAATCTCAATCCCTAATGACTAACTTTCATTCATGGATAAACTTAAAGGAGATACTCATATAAAAAACAAAACCAAAATAGACATACAAGTCAAGACTGGCACTCGTATGGGAAAACCTGCTATCTTTTTCGAGGCAGAGGATTATTTTATTAACTTGGCCGAGGCATGCAAACTCACTCTGGTAGGTAGCTTTTTGAAAGGTTAACCTACAATGGAGGAATTAGGAAAAGTTTCATTAGTCAGTTCTCATTGAAAGGTAGCATCAAAATTGCTTACTTTGTTCCAAAACATGTACATTGACCGACTACAACTTCATCTATTTTAAAAGATTCATAAGGCTTGCTTGTTGTATGATGATGCTAGGTCCATGGTCTCCAGATTTTGACCTGGAAGTTGAAACCACTTTAGCCCCTATTTGGATTCTAATTCATCAATTGCTTTGGTATCTATATCGTTGGGATATTCTCACTAATATAGTAAGCTCATTTGGACAAGCTTTGGCCTCTGACCAAGCAACTTACTCAAAATCGAGGGGCAGTGTGGCAATAATTAGAATCGAGATTGATATATCCAAACGAAGGGAAGATGAAATATGCATAGGATATAGTAGACTCGAAGATGGCAGTGAATATGGCTTTTGGATGAAAGTCGAATACGAACCGAGTATTGTCACTTCTGCTGCTTACAAGGACATGCTGATTAGGGGTGTTATGCAAAGAAGAGGGACCTGGAGAACAAAGTAAGGTTAGAAAAGGCTAAGGAAAAGGAAACTGAAAAAGAAACTGAAATATCAAATGAGTAGAATGACAAGGAAGAAGCACCTTTCCAACAAGTGAGAAGGAGAAATAAGAAGAAAGTGACATGACAGAGTGGATAAAAAAAATCACAACAATGGGCAGTAAGGCATGAATCTAGATCAAATTAGCACTGAGAAGATCCCAGATCAAATAGATCCTAAAGAAAGAACTACTAATACCCATGATAACGCCAATCCAGATGCAACAGAGCAGTAAAACAAAAATGCACTTGGCTCCAAAAACAAAGCTAGTTCAAGCAAAACAAAACCTGATAACCAAAACATCTATCCAAAAACAACCTCAAGAGATACAAAACAACAATCAAAACACACCTACTGACAAAAAACAAACCTGCACAAAGTTTACCATCCCTTGTCCCAGAATCATATGTGGAGGAATGAGACAGATAAATCACTTCAAAGAATACTCAAGCATCTAGCCACCCAATTAACCCGATACAATTTGTCCAACTCAATACTTTAACAGATCATACTCAAAATGATATCCATCCTAAGGAAGTTGACTTGCCAGTTATTGTTTGATGGTGATGCAGAGTATGCGAGTATCAATAGAAATACATCTAGTGATGAAAACATAGAAAAAGAAAGTGATGGTGATGACATTGCGGAACATCCCATTAACACCTTCAATACTAATGCCCAATAAGATCCAGAAGTTAGTAGATAATTTGATGAAATCACTGGAAACCATAACACCAAGAGGTCTAGGTTCTTNGGGGGGGGGGGGGGGGGGGGGGGTAATGCCCCCTTAACAAGGTCCAGAGCTAATCTCACAACCCTTACTCAAACCCTCCATGATTAATACACTTATATGGGATATCAGAGGCATCAAGAGTGCCTCTTTTGAAAGACTCAAGTACATCAATCTTAGTAATAATCTTTCTTTCATATCAATTTTAGAACCTTTTTCCAACAAGTAAAAGATTAACACTTTCAAAAATGCATTGGGATTTTCACAAACCTACTCCAATGTCAACATCAAGATATGTATTTTCTGCAAAGATGATATCAGTTGCACCATCATCGATGATAAAGAACAGGTTCTCACATGTATCATTAAACTTAACAAAAATGTAGAAGTGATGATATTTACTGTATATGCCAAGACAAAAACTACTATGAGGATTCCATCATGGGAAGATCTATAAAACCTAGCTGGAAAGAATATACCATAGTGTGTAGCAGGAGATTTCAATAGCATAGTAGAAGCCCATGAAAAAGAAGGGGGAGCTCCATACAAGCACCAAAAGGCCCTGCCCTTCATTAACTGCATTTTCGATTGTGACTTGATTGATCTAGAATACTCAGGTCAAAATTTCACCTGGGCAATGATTGGGCAACTGAGAGAAGGATATGTAAAAGACTTGATAGAGTATTGGTAAACAATCTATGGGCCAACAGATATTCTGTTATGAACCTACATGAGATACTAGAGGGTACTAGACGCAGTGCACGTTCCATACACCCTCCCAAATATTTGGAGAATTTCGTGGTCCCCAATCCAAAGAAATGACAAGGTCTACAAAATTTGTTAGAGCTAGTGGAGGAATCGCAAGTTACCATCTGATGCAACTGATTCTTCTATAAATATCCAGCAAGGCCAGAGTGATAGGATCATGTATGAACTTGAGTATTTTCTTTTTGGCTAGTTATTTGTTCTGGAACCCTTCCCCCTTTCTTTACTGTTTCATTGCCATTTTCAGTGTAATTTTCCTAGTCCAGTTCTTAGATCCTTCACTTCAATTATATCTTGAGTTCAATCAATACAAGTTCATACCAATTTGGTGCTCTCGTTGACCCTCTCCTCCCACTGACAATGGGTGACGGAGCTCCGACGACTCGCCTGAAAACTTTGGATGTCGCCATGAAATTGGTTCATGACTAGCTTGCTATTCATGCCCAAAATTTTGAGAACATTAATGCTACCCTGCAGGTTCAACAGTCCCTGTTTCAAGACCCGACTTGCTCAGATGCAAAACCAGCCTAAAAACCAAACCGCCCCAAAAAATACCTTACAGTTAAACCAAAACCTGCTGGGCTCTTTTGGCAGAGATAGAGCGGCTACCATAGATCTACCCCGATCTAATAGTTCAGACGCTATGAGTTGGATTTTTCAAGCTAATCGATATTTTGACTTTTACAACATCACTGCTGAAATCGTGTTAGTATCTGTCCGTTCTATTTGGAGGGTGGCGGTAGAGATTGGTATCAATGGATGTACAACAATCACCAACTCTTCAATTGGAATCACTTTTCAAAGTCCCTTGTTATTCGATTCGGTTCTAAATCGATTGAATCACCGGAGAGTTTATAGTGGACTGACTCTCTAAATATGGGCATTTTATTGGTCTTCCATCGAATTTTACTAGTCAAAAAGTTGCTGAACTTTCTATTCATGAGTTCATTCGCTTACATGGTTTTCTATCAAGATCATTACTGATCGTAATCCTATCATTTCATCTGAATTATGGAAAGAAGTTAACAGATTGCAGGGTATCCAATTGGCTAAAAGTTCTACCTACCACCCTCAATCCGATGGCCAAACACAAGCACTCAACAAAGTTTGGATATGTACCTCCGTTGCTTCACTACTGATACTCCTGCCGCTTGGTTCAAACTTCTTCCCTGGGCAAAGTTCTGGTACAATAGTTCATTTTAGACAAGTTCTAAACTCACTCCATTTGAAGTGGTTTATGGCAGACCTCCTCCAACGATTTCAAGGTTCTTCGTTGATAGTTCCTCCAACAAGATTGTGATTGAAACCTTTAAGCAAAAAGATAGAAACATTAGTGTGAGACCCCGTGTGTTTTTTTTCTCTCTTCTCTTACGTAATATACGTAACGTGGCATGGTTATATAAGGTATATATGATTGGGTATAGCACATTGTGGTAATATCAAGGAACAAAACTAAATCTTTAGGTCAAAGGAATCCCTTAAACAAAGGTTCGTGGTTAAAGAAATGACTCGAGTAGCACCCCGTGCGTTCGGAAGGTTTAAGTTAACTTGCACCTGTGGGATAAAACTAAGAGTGTCTAATATGCTAAGAATAATGTGTTATGAGGTATTATGATATCACACTGGTCAGATGTTAATTTTTGGAGTCAAGCAAGTTGCAAAATAAAGGTCGGCAAAAGTTATCGTAAATTTCTCTAATAAATTTTCTAAACTTTGGGTCAAATGTATCAGATTATATCTCCCAATTATAAAGAGTTATGGGACCCGCAACCTATCGAATCGAAGGTCTACGAGTTTAGTTCGCAACCAAAAATACCTCACATCAAACCGACATCGGAGTAAGAAATTATGACTGTTTTACCACGGACTGTCCGGGCTGAAATCGGGTCGCGAACCAGGTCGGGTCAAACAAGTAGTATAAGTCAGAAAATCCGACTTTTAAGACCCCAAAATATTTCATCTTCGTCCCAAAACAGTGAGAAATCTGAAGAGAGGTTTCCATGGTGTTCTTGGGTGATTAAGGTGAGTTTTTAACGATTTCTATCATTAAAGTTTGCCCCCGTGCCTAGAAACGCAATCTCTTATCTTTGCAATCGTTTCCCCTTTCTATTAGCTGTGTTTGGAGCTATTTTTGGAAGATGGGAATTTGTTGTTCTTGCTGGTTCTTCAAGATTTATACTTGGTTTGCCAAGGTAACCATCTTCGGACTCTTTTATGATCGTTTTTACAAAGTTCTACGGACATTTTGTCAAGTTAGGGTCATATGGAAAATCTGCCGATTTAAACTCAATTATGAACTGGTTATAGGTGCGTATAAGCTGCATATATATAGTGTTTGCGAAGCTTAGGATGTAAGGAACAGCGTTCGTGAAGGAACTACCGGCATTCGGACGTTCGTTGGAAAGGTATATTAAGGCTAAGCTCCGTCCTTCCTTTTAGCACGAATTCTGGGAAATTCCTAAGACGCCAAATGTGGTATTTTACTATTCTATTGCTAGGAAGACCTTCTGAGAAAGGCATTGGGATCGTAGCTGAAGTATTTTTATGATGCTATTAGGTTGATATTCCACTCGTTCGGTTAAATAGGGTATTCGACATCTATATATGTCATTTTGTCGGCTTTCTTAACTATATGTCCATATATAGGAATTCTTATTCATATTTGGGTTGTGTGACTTAAAAATAAAGGCATTTAGGATTTGCGATCAGTCCTTCTTCCTTGTTAAATTGTATTTTAAAATATCTAAAGTGATACGTCGATTTCCAAAAAATCTCAAATATAATATTTATGTTTAAACTACTAAAACACTTGATTTTTTTGAAATACTTTCTTTTACTAATTATCAAGAAATCAGGTATAAGGACTAAGTGAAGCACCTTAAGCTTTTTATGAACATATTCAGAGTTAAGTTATCTTTCTAAAAGTCGAGTTAAGTTTTCAAGCTTATAAAAAAGAAACATATGAGGTTCCACGAGACATTTGTATGCGATACAAAAGTGATTATGAGATTATGAGAATAAGAGTACCAATGAGCCAAAATTAGCTAAGTTCTTGGTATGGCCTATTATGTGCATTCAAAGTTCATATCATACATGGCATATTATGCATGTACTTTGAGCTATAATCGGAGTTAAGGGGCCTATTTCCCCGAAAGACTATATATATTGTACAGATGGCCACAAGTTGGCAATATGATACCGGTTAACTACCGGGAGAGACCGACATTGCTAGCAATTGGTTGGGTATGTCATGCATTTGCATCAATATATATGTATTCACGACATACGATTACACGAGCATACCATGCATATTTGATTACTATGAGGTCGGATGTCGGCCATGGAGGCTATCAGAGTTTCAGTGTCAGGTGGTATCTCTATTACCCTTTTTACATCTACTATGTATGATTCTACTTTCTGCCTTACATACCAGTACATTTTTATTCGTACTGATGTTCCGTTGCCTGGGGACACTGCATTTTTGTTTCGTGCGTGCAGGTCCAGGTAGGGACTCTGATCGACCCCTCCGCTAGGATTTCGGGGTTCAGCTGTGAGTTGGTAAGCTCCACCTCTTCCCGGAGCTTCCATAGGATGGTCACTTTTATTGTATAGTTTGGGTATAGTCGGGGCCTTGTCCCGACAACGCTTATGACATTCTTAGAGGATATTATGGACATAGTATTCTGGGTTTCTTTTTGCAGCTTTCAGTCTCCAGACCATAGGCTTGGCATGTATATATATGTGTGTAGGCATGTATGTCTTCAGTCGCGGCCTCGTCGGCCAGCTAGTACTTTATTATTTTGGCTTGTCTACCTTTGTTTATATGGCTTATTGTTATTCAGGTCATGACCTTAACGGTCCAGGCTTAGTATTTCAGATGTTGTGCTGCCCGATCTGTTGGGCCCCCAGTTTAGTTAGCTAGTATGTTTAGTGGCTAACTCGATCGAATACAGTAACGAGTGCTAGTCGTGCCTCCCCTAGTTTGGGGCGTGACAATTAGCTATTTTGAAAGCTAATCTAAAACAAGCCGAGGATCAAATGAAAGCTTTAGCTAACAAAAGAAGGCGCAATATTGTTTTTAATGTGGGTGATTGGGTTTATGTTCGCCTCAAAACTTATCGACAACTTTCCATACATTTACAGCGCTACAACAAACTACGTCGTCGATATTTTTATCCCTTCTAGATCACTCAAAGAATTGGAGAGGTTGCCTACAAATTGGACTTGCCTGCCTCTTCGAGAATTCACCCCGTCTTCCATCTCTCAGTTTTGCGCAAATGTATCGCCCAACAAGGTTCGTCTCCATTTGGATGGCAATATGATGAACCCACATGAGATTCTAGAGGGTACTAGACGCAGTGCACGTGCCATACACCCTCTCAAATATTTGGAGAATTTCGTGGTCCCCAATCCCCATATGATGCAACTGATGCTTCTATAAATATTTAGCAAGGCTAGAATGATAGGATTATGTATGAACTTGAGTATTTTCTTTTTGGCTAGTTCTTTTCTGGAACCCTTCTCCCTTTCTTTATTGTTTCATTGCCATTTTCAGTGTAATTTTCCTAGTCCAGTTCTTAGATCCTTCACTTTAATTGTATCTTGAGTTCAATCAATACAAGTTCATACCAATTTGGTGCTCTCGTTGACCCTCTTCTCCAACTAACAATGGTTGACGGAGTTCCGACGACTCCCTGAAAACTTTGGATGTCGCCATGAAATTGGTTCATGACCAGCTTGCTACTCATGCCAAAAATTTTGAGAACATTAATGCTACCTTGTAGGTTCAATAGTCCCTGTTTCAAGATATCTCAACCCAACTTGCTCAGATGCAAAACCAGCCTAGAAACTAAACCGCCCCAAAAAATACCTTACAGTTAAACCAAAACCTGCTGTGCTCTTTTGGCAGAGATAGAACAGCCACCATAGATCTGCCCTGATTTAATAGTTCTGACGCTATGAGTTGGATTTTCCAAGGCAATCGATATTTTGACTTTTACAACATCACTGCTAGCCTTAGTATCTGTCCGTTCTATTTGGAGGATGACGCTAGAGATTGGTATTAATGGATGTACAACAATCACCAACTCTTCAGTTGGGATCAATTTTCAAAAGACTTTGTGATTCAATTCGGTTCTAAATCGATTGAATCACCGGAGAGTTCATTAGCTAAACTACAGATGCCTTCTTCGCGGACTGAGTATCTCGCTCTTTTTGGAAAGCTTGCTAATTAGACTACCGAAATTCAACCGGGGTTGTTGTTACACTTGTTTACATCCAGTATGCGACAAGATATCAAAACTGAGGTGCTATCATTTAGGCCAACGAACCTTCATGATGCTATTGGGCTGGCCTTTCTACAAGAACAAAAGATATTGGGCTCTGCTAATTCAATTACTTCCACCCGGCCCAATTAAACTGGTAAGTCTATATTATACCCTTCAACGCAGTTGTCTTCGACACTTCCAAAGACTTCTGCACCAGTTTCTTCTATTCCCTCTCCACTAGTTACACCCTCAGCCGCGCTTCCTAGTGTGGATCGCGTACCTTTTAAGAAGCTAACCCCAGCTGAGCTGCAATGTAAAAGAGATCTCAATCTCTGCTTTAATTGTGATGCTAAATGGCACAAAAACCACAAATGTTCTTCTACACCACAACTTTTACTGCTTTTGGCTGATGATGATTCCACGATTGAGGACCTTCCTTCAGAGTCGTTTGATACACCCTCTAATACACCATCAATAGTTGTGCCTCCCCAAGCTCCACCCGATGATACCATGGTTCCCACTATTAGCTATCTAGCTTTGTCAAGAGGCTCGACTGCGACTTCACTACATTTTACTGGCCGAATAAAAGGGTTTGATGTTCAAGAGTATATCAATGGAGGTAGAACTCATAATTTCATTCACTCTCATATTTCTAAATTTCTGAAATTTCCTGTTGAAAGTTCCTCCAAAATTCTCTGTTATGGTCGGCAATGGCAACCTCCTTCCATGTCAAGGTGTGGTTCGTCAGTTGTCCCTCAGTGTTCAAGGATTTTCATTTGCCACAGATTTCCATGGGTCAGATCTAGTTTTGGTTATTATTCGGTTAGCTACTTTGGGTCCAACAGTAACAGACTATGCCAAACGCACATTTCAATTTGAGGCTGAAAATCGAGTAATTTGTTGGACAGGTTCTGACCCACCTTTGGAGCAAGTCCAGTTATCTTCACTACGTCGTCTTTCGAAAAATAAATCCATTACGTGCTTCTTTCACCTTGAACTTCTTCCCATCACACCACCTCATGTATCAGATCATCCATCAAATCTTTCTACTCTTCTTGACTTATTTTCTGATGTTTTTGCTAAATCATCGACACTTCCACCTACACATCCACAAGATCACCGTAATCCTTTAATTCCTAGCTCCACCCCTATTAACGTTGACCATACCGTTACCCTCATTTCCAAAAAAGCGGAAATTGAGAAATTAGTTTCTGAAATGCTGTAATCCAGCATTATTCGCCCTAGCTCGAGCCCATACTCTTCCCTTGTTCTTTTGGTTTGGAAGAAGGATGGTACATGGCGCTTTTGTGTTGAGTACCGGGATTTGAACTCTATTACTATCAAAGATCGCTTTCCGATTCTTACAATTGATGAACTCTTTGATGAGTTACTAGGTGCTCGCTTCTTTTCTAAGTTGGATTTGTTGGCAGGATATCACCAAATCCGTGTACACCCTGCTGATATCGAGAAAATTGCTTTTCGGACACACGAAGGTCACTATGATTTCATCCTCATGCCGTTCGGACTATCCAATGCCCCCTCCAATTTTTAGGCCACCATGAACTCTATTATTATGCCCTTCCATCGTCATTTTGTCCTAGTTTTCTTCGATGATAGTTTGGTCTACAATCATTCTTGGCCAGAGCACCTTGATCATTTGTCCCAAGTTTTTTACCTTCTCCGCCAGAACTCACTGGTTGTCAAACGTTCAAAATGCCAATTTGGAAAAACTTCCATTGACTACCTCTGCCATATAATTTCTTCCAAGGGCTTACAGGTTGATCCTAACAAAATTCAGTCCATTGAATCCTGGCCTCCTCCTTCTTCGGTCAAAGATGTGCGGGGTTTCTCGGGGCTCACAAGCTATTATCACTGCTTTGTCAAAAGCTATGCTCGATTGGCTTCCCCGTTAACTGATCTTTTAAAGAAGGATGCTGGTCCAACTTGGGATTTAAATCTTTCTTGTAATTGAAGCATGCTTTAAGTACAATCTCTGTTCTTTGCCTTTTCAACTTTACTAAAGCTTTCTCTGTGGAAACTGATGCATCCAGTTGTGGAATTGGTGTTGTTCTCTCACAAGATGGCCATCCTATAACATTCTTTAGCCAGAAACCTTCTCCAAGGATGCAAGTTTATTCGACATATCATCATGAAATGTTTTCCATCACTCAAGCAGTCCAGAAATGGCGACAATATTTGTTGGGTCAAAAGTTTTTAATCATCACTGATCAGCAGCCTCTTTGAGCTCTTACCAATCAGGTTATTCAAACCCCGAGCAGCAACGTTGGCTAAGCAAGCTTATAGGCAGTGATTTTGATATAATATATCGTCCTAGAAAACTTAATTCTGATGCAGATGCTGTCTCACACATGCCTGCTTTATAATCTCTCACGATGGCTGTTACTGATTTGCACTGATTGAGAAACTGAGGCAATTGAATACTTCTGATCCTGATCTACTTTGTCTCCAGCAACAGCTTATTGAAGATTCCACCTCCCTTCCCAATTTTGCATTTCAGGAGGGTCTTTTACTATATCGAAATAAGCTTGTGATTCCAAAAGATGATGTGCTGCGTCAGTCACTTTTACATGAGTTCCATGGTTCCAAAATAGGGGGTCATGCAAGCATTTCCCGAACATTTCACAGGCTCTCCTTAAATTCTTTGGGTCGGGTATGCATTCAGATGTCAAAACTTCGTCCAAGCATGCCAAATTTGTCAGCAGATGAAAGATTCAGCCTTAAAACCTGCTGGTCTTCTCCAGCCAATTTCACTTCCTTTTGCAATTTCTGAAGAAATCTCAATGGATTTCATCGCTGGTTTACCCTTCTATAGTGGACGAACTTCCATCCTAGTAATTGTGGATTGACACTCTAAATATGCGCATTTTAGTGGTTTTCCACTGAATTTTACTAGTCAAAAAGTTGCTGAACTTTCTATTCATGAGTTCATTCGCTTACATGGTTTTCTATCAAGATAATTACTGATCGTGATCCTATCATTTTATCTGAATCTTGGAAAGAAGTTAACAAATTGCAGGGTATCCAATTGGCTAAAAGTTCTACCTACCACCTTCAATCCGATGGCTAAACACAAGAACTCAAGAAATGTTTGGAGATGTACATCCATTGCTTCACTACTGATACTCCTGCCGCTTGGTTCAAACTTCTTCCCTGGGCAAAGTTCTGGTACAATGGTTCATTTCAAAAAAGTTTTAAACTCACTCCATTTGAAGTGGTTTATGGCAGACCTCCTCTAACGATTTCAAGGTTCCTTGTTGATAGTTCCTCCAACAAGACTGTGATTGAAACCTTTAAGCAACAAGATGAAACATTAGCAATTTTGAAAGTTAATCTAAAACAAGCTGAGGATCGAATGAAAGCTTTAGCTGATAAAGGAAGGCGCAATATTGTTTTTAATGTGGGTGACTGGGTTTATGTTCTCCTCAGACTTTATCGACAACTTTCCATGCGTATATAATGCTACAACAAACTAAGTCGTCGATATTTTGTTCCCTTCCAGATCACTCAAAAAAATGGAGAGGTTGCCTACAAATTGGACTTGCCTGCCTCTTCGAGATTTCACCTTGTCTTCTATGTCTCAGTTTTGCGAAAATGTATTGCCAAGCCTGCTCAACAAATAACTCCAATTGATCTTTTGGATCAATCTACTGTTGGAATTTAAGCATTGGGCTTAAAGACTTTAAGTATTGCNTGAAAGACAACTACACTTGTGTGTATAAATATAGGATCACTTCTTAGAGCTCTTAAAAGGAGTTAAAGAGGATGAATCCTCGCGCCGTCGTCGTCGCTCGCTCGGCTTCGGCTTCGGATTTGTCAAATGATCGATAAGATTATTTTTTGGACAAAGTTTATTTAATTAATTATTTAATAATTAATTAAATGTCAGTCAGTTCATTAACAGAATTAATTGAAATTCAAAAATGCTGCCTTTGCTGAACGTTGTTTTCCTTTCTGAACAGACACTTTTTCCTGAACAGACATCACACCTCTTCCAATAATTGCCTATAAATTCTGAGGCATGGCTTCGTTTTCCACTCACTGAAAAAATCGAGCATTTCATTCTGAATACTGCATTCTACTTCGCAGTATCTCTCTCTCAAATTCGTAAGTGTGAGTTTGCTCCGTTCTTTGAGTTTGTTGGTATCCTTCAGTTTGTATTGTCACTATTGCAGGAAGGTTATTCCGTTTCATCCTGGGAGGATTTAATCCATTACCTTGACAACTTGTGAGGGGGTTAAAATTTCTTAAGGACACACAAGGAAATTGTGGACTCAGAATATTTCTCATCGTTTTATACATTTTCTGTTTCTTCTAACAGTTCTTCTGATTTTCTAGTTTTAACACAGAG
>ML319434.1:0-40404 GCA_005239505.1 Nicotiana paniculata | reverse complement strand
TATGTTATTGGTATTTCCTTGATGTTGCCTATTATTGGGCCTTTTGTTTTAAGCCGAGTGTTAATTCGTGAAGTAAACTATTTAGGTGAGATTGGTTATAGCTGTTTCTCTTGCCGGGATGTTATGGTTTCTGTTACTGTCTATGCTGTTAATGATATGGTTTGTATTGTTGACTCCCTTGCCGGGATGTGATGGTTCCTATTGTTGTTTATGCTATGAATGATGTCATTTGTACTGTTGACTTCCTTGCCGGGATGTTGTGATTTCTATTACTGGTTATGATGTTAATGATATTGTTTGTATTGTTGACTCCCTTGCCGGGATGTGGTGATTTATGGGTCATATTGTTGGTTTTTCCTTGCCAAACCGTTGTTCTTGATATTGTTTGGGTGAGGAAGAGTGTAAATCAAGAAGGATAATGTCGTGCCATGTTCATGATATTTAGCACGAGGAAACATTCCGTGCCATGTTTATGATATTTAGCACGAGAAAATATTCTATGCCATGTTTATGTTATTTAGCACGAGGGAACATTCCGTGCCATGTTTATGTTATTTAGCACGAGGGAACATTCCGTGCCATATTTATCATATTTAGCACGAGGGAACATTTCGTGCCATGTTTATGTTATTTAGCACGAGGGGAAATTTCGTGCCATGTTATATTATGTTAGCACGAGGGGACATTCCGTGCCATGTTATGTTATGTTAGCATGAGAGGACATTCCGTGCCATGTTATGTTATGTTAGCACTAGGGGACATTTCGTGCCATGATATGTTATGTTAGCACGAGGGGACATTCCGTGCCATGTAATGTTATGTTAGCACGAAGGGACATTCCGTGCCGTATTTATGCATTATTATTTCCGTCGTTCTTGTTTGCCATTTACTGCATTTATTAGCAAGATTTGATATTCCTCCTGTACTGCATGGTAATTTCTGAGTGACGGACTGAGTCCTGGTGGATAAATCTTGAGGAGATTTTTATCAATGGATATTATTGAAAAATATTATTAAAAAAAAAAATGGTTTTGAAATGATTATATTTGAATGACTTTTACATCAAAGGTATATTTGAAAAGCACTAGTTTTGCCTAAAATGATATTTGGAAGTCATTTATTGGGAAAGCCTCTTTGGAAAGCTTCGAAGTTTGAAAAAAACTATGTTTTACATAATTCTCTCTATTAATTATACTTACATCTACTTTTGGAGAAAGTAGGTTTTCAAAGTAAACTCTTCCATACTAAAATGATTTATTTGCAAAAGTTTTTCATATGAGCTGCTGTTTAAAGATTTCTACCAGTTATGGATTTTAATGGCTAAGGCCCGTTGTGAACAAACCGACGTGGAGTTGAGTTATCGGTGTCCTCTATTGTATTGTGTTTCCTTTCGATTCAGCTTGTTTTGCTGTCCATCTTTCTGTGTATTTTTGTGCTGTTTCGTGATTGATTTCTGTAATTTCCTTCCGCTTTATAGTGTCATCGGGGTGGATTATCCTGAGAAGTCTTAGATAGATGTAACGTTCGGTCATTTCTATATTCATGTTATTTATTTTGTAGACCTGTGGTGTCTTGACTAGTCCTCGTCACTGCTCCACCGAGGTTAGTCTTGATACTTAGACGCTCTGGTGTGCTCATACTACACTTCTGCACATTTTTGTGTGCATATCCAGGTATATATTGTAGTAGCTGTGTGGATGATTGCCGAGGAAACTCAAGGTAACCTGCTGCTGCGTTCGCAGGCGTCGGAGTCACCTTCATTGTATTTATTATTCATACACTGTTGTATCTACTTCCAAGCAGTTGTACTTAGAAGTTGTAGAAGATTCGTAGAGCTTATGACTTGTATTACCGGTTTTGGGAAAGTTTGTACATTCTGTTGAGATTCTATATCAAGACTGTAGTTCTCCTTATTTATTGATGTTATTCAGTAACTGCTAGGCTTACCTAGTCCCTAAGACTAGGTTCCATCACGATACCCAACAGAGGGAAATTGGGTCGTGACACATGATTTTTAGTGCACCAAATAAAATGAGTACACGTACGCTTGACTCATTTCAAGATTACTCCATAATCACGAATAATCGAGTAATTAAAAGCGGTAAAAGGTAAAATGCACACAGGTTCTAAAATACGTAATTAAATAATTTAATTAAGTCAGGTATGATTAAAAGAGATCGTGCTAAAACCACGAAATCCGAAAATGCCTAATACCTTCTCCCGGGTTAACAGAATTCCTTACATGGTCTTCTGGTTTCGCAGAATTTAAACATAGTCAAATTTCCTCGATTGGAATTTAAATAAATGGGTGACATGGGACACCATAAATTATTCCAAGTGGCGACTCTGAAAATAAATAAATAATCCCATTTCGATTAATGTCACTTTAATTGGAAAAACTCCCATATCCTCCTCGGGAAAAAAAGGAGGTGTGACAGAAATTTTAAATTAACAATCTTAACTTCAGGACCATTCAGGACATTTTTGTCCCAAAAAATTGAACTAGAAAATTGAAATTGTTAATTACTAAATATCAGCCCTTTAGAGTGGCTATCTGGTGTTATTTCTAAAAAATTAAATCAAATCAATTAAACTCAACACACAACATGTTATATCGGTTACATTCTTTAGCAACATTTTTTGGGGGTTTTATTGTTTTTTTTCCACTAAAAAGAGAAAACATGAATTTGTGTATCTCACAAAATTGTGACGAATCTATGAAGAATTCATTAAAATATATTAATAATTTTGCGGCGGGTTTTTGACGATTTTATTCTTCCATCACAACATTTTTGCAACAACTTAAATTTGTGAAGGAATTGTGACAGATTCTTCACTCACAAAGATTGTTTTTGCTTGTAGTGTTTCACTTTTTCTTAACCAAGTGCAATAGCACATGAAATATTCGAGCACCTACTATGGGTATATCCATAATATCAAACTAATAATATCGATTTCAGAACTTTACCAAACAATATCAAAGTAAAAGAATAGAACGATTTAATAAGTTTGAGTCAACTTTTCAATTAAATATACTTGTTTGAGCTGATAAAAGTGTTATATATTGGGAATTTCACGTCCTGGTATCTATGTGGAGGAAGAGATAGGGAAGTATATTGCTAGGACATATTATGAAATGAGGAAGAAGAAGGTGATAGAGTTTGAGAAAATATAGAGAGAAGAAAGAGAAGAAAAGGAATGATTTCTTATTTTGATAATCTGTCTTTGCGTGTATACAAAGAGTGTATATATACACGTTAGTTAGCTAACCTCTTAACCACTAATCTAACTACTTAACTAATTAATGGACACTAATAACTAACTTTAGGAGGTGAATTTACAATACTGCCCTTATATTCTTTAACACTCCCCCTCAAGTTAGGTTGGGCAAAAATGTCAAACACACCTAAATTGGAACTCAAATAAGCATGTTGAACTCTACTCAATCCTTTTGTGAACAAATCTGCAGGTTTATCATTTGTAGGAACATATCTTGTACACACTAGACCTTATTGAATTTTTCCCCTTATAAAGTGACAATCAATCTATATATGTTTGGTTCTCTCATGATAGACAGGATTAGCAGCAATCTGGATAGCTGCTTTGCTATCAGTAAATATGTCTACTGACAGTTTAACCTCTGCATCAATTTCTCTTAGCATTCCCAGAAGCCATGTTAATTCTGCCACTATTGCAACCAAGCTTCTATACTCTGCTTCTGCTGAACTTCTTGATATAGTCGTTTGCTTCTTTGATTTCCAGGATACTAGAGAGTTTCCTACCTTGATCATAAAACCTGTGACAGATCTTCTAGTAACTGGACAAGCTGCCCAGTCTGCATCACGATATGATAGTTGTATTATTCTGGCTTGATAACAGTATGCCTTATCCAGGATTATTTTTCACATACTTTACAATTCTTAATGCAGCTTCCATATGAGACTTCTTTGGTTGTTGAAGAAATTGACTTAGAGTTTGAACTCCATAAGCTATATCAGGTCTAGTGACAGTTAGGTATAGAAGTTTACCTATTAGCCTTTGATAAGTTGTCTGATCTGCAGCAGGATCTTCAATTGATCTTTCACCCTTTGGTATATGCTCATAATATTATTTTGTTGTAAGTTTATTATTGATATCAATAGGTGTGTTTGAGGGTTTTGCAGCAGTTAATCCAACCTCTGCTATGAGCTCTAATGTGTATTTCCTCTGATGCATAACAATACCTTTGTTGGACCTAGCAAACTCTAATCCCACAAAATACCTTAACTCACCTAAGTCTTTCATCTTGAAGACACTTTGTAGTGAAGTTTTTGTATCCTGAATCAGTTTTAAATTGCTTCCAGTAACTAACATATCAATAACATAAATCAGTATTAACATTATTCCTTCTTCTGTTTTCCTTATGTATAAGGAATGATCATGTTGACTTTGTTTAAACTGTAAGTTCAAAAGAGCTTCAGAGATTTTCAAATTCCATTGTCTAGGAGCTTGTTTTAGTCCATATAAGGATTAAGAGAGTCTACATACTCTCCTCTCCCCTTGACTCTTAAATCCTTCTAGCGATTTCATATATATTTTATCAAACAGATCACCTTGTAAAAAGACATTATATACACCCATTTGATGTATGTGCCATTTCTTAGCTGCTGCCAGAGCTAGAATTGTTCTAACAATCACCATTTTTACAACTGGTGAGAATGTTTCCTGGTAATCAATTCCTTCTTGTTGATTGTAACCCTTAACAACCAATCTTGCTTTAAACCTCTCTATCTCTCCTGATGCTTTGTACTTGATCTTATATATCCACTTGCATTCTATAAGTCTCTTGTCTTCTGGTAATGTAACTAGAGTACAAGTGTTATTACCTTCAAGAGCTTTTATTTATTCTTTCATGGCTTGTACCCATCTTGGATCTTTACTTGCTTCAGCATATGTAGCAGGTTCAACAACTGATGAAAAAGTAGCAATACATGCTTGATATTTAGAGGAAAGATGATCATACCTTATATATTTATCCAAAGCATATGGTATTTCTTGATGAATATTTAAAGAAACAAAATATTTTAGCCATACTGGTGGCTGTTTATCTCTGGTAGACTTTCTGATTGTGAGTTGGTTTGAATTTACCTGACTTCTGGTATGAGGAGCTGCAGTAGATGTGTTTTTATGATCTTGTTGTGCTTGTAGCTCCCCCTCAATAGTACTGTGATTTTGAAAGTCATACGGTGACTCAATATTGTGATTTTCTTCTGTGATGTTATTATCTGTAGATGAATTTCCTGAGTTACCCCCATTGTGTCCTGAATCAGCTTGTGTGTCAACTCTTTGTTCACAAGAAATTTCTGAATTGTCCATGTAAGACTCTATATTTGTTGTAGTGTCTATAAATATAGGTATTGAAATAGAGTTAGTCTTTTTGAATGGGAAGACATTTTCTTTGAATATTACATCTCTGTTGATGAAGAATGATCTATTTTCTAGATCATATAGAACATATTCTTTATGCACCTCTGAATATATTTAAAGAAGGTTTCCTGTTGCGCAACCTTTTATAAGGAGATATGTTTGCAATAACTGAGCTAGGAAGTCTGTTAAGAATGTATACTGCAGCCAGAATGCAATGACCCCATAATCTTATAGGAATATTGGCTTGAAGTCTTATAGCTCTTGTTATTTCTAAAATGTGTCTGTGCTTTCTTTTGGCTACTCCATTCTGTTGAGGAGTGTAAGCACAAGTTTTCTCATGAATCATTCCAATATTTTTAAATAGTTGCTCACATAAGGAATTTACAAACTCTGTACCATTGTCTGTTCTAATAATTTTGATGACTTTATTAAACTGAGTTTTAACAAAAATGATGAAATGTTGCAAGAACTGATATACATCTGACTTTTGTTTAAGAAGAAACACCCATGTCATTCTACTGTAGTCATCCACAATTGTAAGAAAGTACTTATTACCATCAAATGTAGCAATTCTGTATGGACCCCATAGGTCTACATGAATCAAATCAAAGCAGTATATACTTCTGATATCACTAGAAGAAAATTGCAATCTAGTTTGCTTAGCACATGGACAGATTATGCATCTATCTATTCTTTCTCTGATATTTTTAACACTAGTAGATAGTATTTTCTTCATTACTGTAACATGCACATGTCCAAATCTTTGGTGCCATAACTCCACATTGACCTGACTTGATTCTCCTGCTGTTAATCCTCTTGCAGCATACTCAGCTCTTTGCCTATTCCTTGCTAGTCTAGTTGGTAATATGTATAGTCCCCTTACTTCTTTATCAATCTCCCTCACCTTCCCAGTGAAGAGATCCTGAAAAATACAAAAGTCAGGGAAAAATATTGCAGCACATTGTGGTTCTGTTGTCATTTTTGAAACAGAAAGCAGATTATATTTAAATTGAGGTACATGGAAAATATTTTTAGAAATTGAACTTGTCCCAATATGTGTAACTAGTGACACATCTCCATTTGGTAATAATACTTTCTTAGGATTAACAGTCTGAACAATAGTGGATTTATCCAGAAGATTAGTGTCAGACACCATATGATTTGTTGCTCCAGTGTCTATGATCCATTCCTGGGAGTCCTTTGAAACCAACAATGCTATATCAATATTTGTACATGTTACATTAGCAGCTGAATCTTCACTGTTAAAGGCTGGGGTTGTTCCTTTGTTTAACAATTGTACAATCTGATCATATTGATCTTTTGTGAAATTGTACTTTCCAGCTGACTTGCAACTGCTTCCAATTCTTGACCATAAGAACCATTAGCAATTTTCCCATATGTACCAGTAGGTACATCAGCATTCTAATTTTGATTATCACCATTCTCATTCAGAACATTGACATTGTGAGCTGCATTATATCCTCATCTCTTCTTTTGTCTAAACTCTTGAGGATATCCAACAAATTTATAGCAGTTTTCTTTCATATGGCCTTTCATCTACAATAGTCACACTGAAGATTGAAATTTTTCTTGAATCTTTGGCCTTGACCACCACCACCATGTCTAGTATACATTGCCACCTAAAAGTTTCCTACATTATTAGGATTAGCTCCAAGAATTCCAGAGTTAGCAGCTACATATTTCTTACTCTCATCACTCACTATTAAGGCATAGGCTTGATTCACAGTAGGTAAAGGAGTTTTCATAAGAATCTGACTACGAGCTTGAGAATAGGCATTCAATCCCATTAAAAACTAGTATAGCCTCAGTTTTCGTAGATAGCTCACAAACTCTCTCGACTTAGGACAGTCACACCAGGTGTAGGAACCAATGCCTCAAATTCTCCCCAAAGATCCTTAAGTCTTGAAAAATATACAGAGACAGAAGCAGAACCTTGAGTTAAAGTAGCTATTTCTTTATGTAAATTGAAGGTTATTGAACCATCAACTTTGTTAATCTTTCAGCTAGGTCTTCCCAAACAGTTTGAGCACGGGAGGCATACATAATACCTCCAAGAAGACCTTTTACCACAGAGTTCATTAGCCAAGGTAGAACAATGACATTCACTCGTTCCCAATGATTTCCCATCGAATCTGGGAATTTATCCTTATTGCATGTACCATCAACCATACCAAGTTTGTTTCTACCTAACAACACAACTCTCATAGACCTATTCCAAATTGAATAGTTTTCAATACCTGTTAATTGAAAAGAAATGATCTGAATTCCGCTAACATCAGTAGGGGAAAGAAAGAGCAGATGAGTTATAGTCAATCCTAGTTGCTGGATTCACTTGATTTCCATAATTCAACCCAGAATTCAGATTTGAAACTCCTTCATTTTCTGTATTTTTTATTCTCTTGATTCTTTAACAAGAATTCAATACTCAATTTTATCATGCAAAACTCTCCAGCTCGTAGATTCCACTCGATTGTTACATGCAACAAAAGAAAAACAAAAGAATTTTAGAGTAAGAACGCAGAAGAAAAAATCGGCTTCAAATTCTTGAGCATAAGCTCTGATACCATGATATGAAATGAGGAAGAAGAAGGTGATAGAGTTTGAGAAAATACAGAGAGAAGAAAGAGAAGAAAAGGAATGATTTCTTATTCCGATAATCTGTCTTTGCATGTATACAAAGAGTGTATATATACACTTTAATTAACTAACCTCTTAACCACTAATCTAATTAATTAGTGGACACTAATAACTAGCTTTAGGAGGTGAATTTGCAATACTACCCTTATATTCTTTAACACTTATAATAGAGTTAAATTCAAAAAAGAAAGGAGGAATTAAGTACACGTACGCTTTCATAATTATTGATTTCATCCCAAGTTAATTACATGTTCTAGTATGATCGATCATGGTCTACTTGAATTATTTAATAGTGATGTTTGACATTAATTCAACAACTAATAATATAAGATATCTATTAGAGTTACATAAAATTACTTTCAATGGATATGAATGTTGATTATACAAGACTAACTAATTACTACATGATTATAATGTGATTGCGAAATTTCTTTACTTTTCTTACGCGTTTAATTTGTGAAGTACATGGAATATCTCTGGAAAAAATAAATAAAAACATTTAAAATCTGTTACACTAAAACGCCAACTAAAAATAGTGTTGAAATAAGTGTAGTTATATTCGTTGGTATTTGGCTAATTAATCAAGCCCCTTGTTTTGACGCACCCATAAATTTTTCTTAAATTTCAATGAAATGATTGCCTTTTTCATAGTCAATTCAAGGTCAAATGTATTGTAAGATTGATCTGCTTGCTTTTCAAGCTGAAACTGATTTTTTAACCGGCAGCTTTTTTTTAGTTTTAAGAAACCGTAAAAGTACTTGTACAATTTTTAAAACCTAAAATTGTCGTCAAGAATAGAAAAGAAGCATGTAGAACAGGAAATTAGATGGCTAATAAAAGGTCAACTCAAAAACAAGAGGCTACGCAGACAACTTAGCACCTGGTTTTATTGCTTTTCCAAATGAAAACTTATTATTATCAGCCCACTGAAATCCAGCCAATATCATGTCTTTCCAATTTCCCAATGGTATACTAATTAATATAAGGTGGACTAAGGGTGCTATATAAATGAAGGAAATACATGAGACAAACACTACATCTACCTTCAACATACATACAGATCTTGAAATATACTGTCCAAAACATTGAAGAAAGGTTTATTCTTTCTTTTATAAGTCGCGACACCAAACAATTAATAAAAGGACACCACACCAAATGGGGCGTTGGATGAGACCCGAGGTAACACTTAAAGTACTTCTATAGTTTAATTTAGTACTGAATGCATTGTATTTACTTACTTGATTTCATTGAGTGTAATTAAGCTGCTGTATATGCACTCAGATTGTTATGCTTGTTCTGTCAGTTTGTCATTAAGAAACTGTGAATAGACAATTCATTAACAAACTAAGATTGTTCCTATAATTCATGATGAGAGTTTAAGTATTAGGTTTTTATTTTCAAAAAAGTTATTGTGATTTTCAAACACATGATTTCAACAATGATAGATAGATAAGTGAACGCAAAATTTCGATCATTATAATCTTAACTCATTTGTGACAATAAATATACTGGTATTTGGTGCAGGTATACCCACTAATGGCAGCCATGACATTTGTTACGGGAATGTGCGTTTTTCAACTGACAAGAAATGTTCTCTTAAACCCGGATGTCAGGTATTAATTAAATTAAATCTCACCATATCAGCGTCTTGAGTCATTATTAATTTCACAACAAACTTTTCATATATTATATATTGTAATGTAGGATCAAGAAAGCTCATCGTAGCATGGCAGTACTTGAAAATGAAGAAGAAGGAGAGAAATATGCACAACACAGCCTTCGCAAGTTCCTTCGCACTCGTCCACCTCAAGTCATGCCTTCAATCAACCGTTTCTTCTCTGATCAAAACAACTGAAATCTCAATCCAATTACCATATCTTTGTCCTTTGGCACTTTTTCATACTATTATTTTTTTTCTTTTCCAAATTATTCGTTGTGTGAAAAAGTTGTTGTCGTGATTGGTCTATATTTCTTGTTCCTTTTTTTCTCATTATGTTTAGAATATAGTGAATAAGTGATCAAGAGAAAAGAACATGTGGATTCTTGACCATCCATGCAGGTTGAAGTCGTGATTGTCAATGTACTGTTCTTTATCGATCTTGAGTCATCGCAATCACTTGATTTATATGATTACTAGTCTGATCTTTTTCATTTTCATACTTTCATATCAAGTTTTTAAACTTCAACCAAATATTATATTCTACATATATCTAGTTAAAGCCACACAATTAATTCATATTAGAGAAAAAAAAAAGAAATAGTCAGATTTACAACTGGTAATTGAAAAATAGCTACAGTTTTGAAAGTAAATGAAATGTAGCTATTTTTTCAATGTAATGATAAAATCTGAATAAAAATATCCTTAAAAATTGGGAAAATTCTAGCATAATATGCTGGAGTTCGAATTTTTAACCTATGAGATTACAACATACTATGCTGGAATTTTATAATATGCTGGAGTTCCAATATAATATGTTGGAAGTTTAATTATACACAAAAGCTCCATAATCCAGCATATAATGCTGGAATTTTTCGTGTGCTAGAGTTCCAACATAATATGCTGGAAGTATATATACAAGAGCTCCATAATCCAGCATATTATGTTGAAACTATCCGTGTTCTACAAAATAGTAGTTATTTTTCAATGACTTTTCAAACATTGGCTATTTTTCAATGAGAAATTTTCAGAAACCACTATTGTTTAGTGGCTATTAACTTCCTATAGCTACCATATACATAATTACTTCTTGTAGCTACTATTCAATTGTGTTACGGTAGTGTATTCACACTGATGTATGTATTCATGAATACAACATCAAAAAGCACCTAAAAAAATCAGGGTACTCCAGCTGTACGCGTATGTATTCACATGTATTCGCGCCATGCATTAATACTATTTACACCATACAATGATACAATGAGCCATATATATAGATAATACATGTCCTACTCCTAATACATATAGGATTAAGGTTAAGGTTATTTACTCCTATTTGACTACTAAACTAACACTCCCCCTCAAGCTGGTGCATATAAATCAAATGTACCGAGCTTGTTACATATATAACTGATATGAGGGCCAGTGAGGGACTTGGTGAAAATATCAGCAAGCTGATAATTCGACTTCACAAATCTTGTAGCAATATCTCTTGAGAGTATTTTTTCTCTGATGAAGTGACAATCAATCTCAGTGTGTTTAGTCCTCTCATGGAACACTGGATTTGATGCAATATGAAGGGCAACTTGATTATCGCACACAAGTTTCATCTGGCTGATGTCTCCAAATTTTAACTCATTGATCAATTGTTTGATCCAAATTATCTCACATGTTGCCATAGCCATTGCTCGATATTCTGCTTCTGCACTAGATCGAGCAACTACATTTTGTTTCTTGCTCTTCCAAGACACCAAATTGCCTCCTACTAAAACACAATATCCAGACGTAGAACGTCTGTCAGAAGGTGATCCTGCCCAATCAGCATCTGAGTAACCAACAATATGCTCATGACCTCAATCCTCAAACAATAACCCTTTGCCTGGAGCCAATTTTATATACCGAAGAATGCGGACAACTGCATCCCAGTGGCTATCACACGGAGAATCCATAAACTGACTTACAACACTCACAGGAAAGGAAATGCCAGGTCTGGTCACTGTGAGATAATTTAGTTTACCAAACAGTCGCCTATATCTTGCAGGATCGCTAAGCGGCTCCCGATGTCCTGGCAGAAGTTTAGAATTCGGGTCCATCGGAGTGTCAATCGGTCTACAACCTATCATTCCTGTTTCCTCAAGAATGTCTAAGGCATACTTCCGTTGTGATATCGCAATACCTGAGCTAGGCTGAGCGACCTCAATACCTAGAAAATACTTTAGTTTCAAAGGTCCTTAGTTTGAAAGTGTTGAGAGAGATGTTGCTTCAATTTAGTAATACCATCCTGATCATTGCCGGTAATGACAATATCATCAACATAGACCACCAGATAAATACAGAGACTCAAAGCAGAGTGCCGATAAAACACAGAGTGATCAACTTCACTCCGAATCATGCCAAACTCCTGGATAATTGTGCTGAACTTACCAAACCAGGCTCGAGGAGACTGCTTTAGACCATAAAGTGACCGGCGTAAGCGACANCCACGGGAGAGAAGGTATCACTGTAATCGAGCCCGAATATCTGAGAATATCCCTTGGCAACAAGGTGGGCCTTAAGGCGATCAATCTTGCCATCCGGACCAACCTTGATGGCATATACCCAACGACAACCAATAGTAGATTTACCTGAAGGAAGAGGAACGAGATCCTAAGTACCACTCGTATGTAAAGTAGACATCTCGTCAGTCATAGCCCCTGTCTCCATCCTGGATGAGACAATGCTTCACCTGTAGACTTAGGGATAGAAACAGAGGACAAAGAAGAGATAAAAGCATAATAGGGTGATGACAGACGATGATAACTTAAACCGACATAATTGGGATTAGGATTAAGAGTGGTTCGTATACCTTTCCAAAGTGCAATCGGTGTACTAAGAAGAGACAGGTCTGCAACAGGAGCATGATCAGGTGCAGGACGAGAATCAGCTGTGCCGGATGCTTGGTGCCGACGACGATGATAAGTCAAGAGTGGTG
This sequence comes from Nicotiana paniculata, assembly GCA_005239505.1. NCBI lineage: Eukaryota > Viridiplantae > Streptophyta > Magnoliopsida > Solanales > Solanaceae > Nicotiana > Nicotiana paniculata. The sequence goes on along the minus strand of ML319434.1, from coordinate 27,712 downwards.
TTCCTATGGCTGGGGATGTAGGAGGAGCCACACTGGACTCCCCAATAGTTGGAATGGGTAAAAATTCTGTGGCGGAAGGTGAAGGAGGAGCTATAGTAACCTCCTCAAAGGTCGGTATTGGTAATACCTCAGATATATCAAGGTAGTCAGAAGAAGTAAAGAAAGGTTTGGACTCAAAAAATGTGACGTCTGCTGACATAAGGTACTTACGAAGATCAGGTGAGTAACAACGATATCCATTCTGAACACGAGCATAACCAAGGACGACACACTTGAGAGCACGAGGAGCTAATTTATCTTTCCCTGGGGCTAAGTTATGTACGAAACAAGTGCTCCCAAAAAAACGAGGGGGAAGAGAGTTTAAGGGTGACTCAGGAAACAACATCGAATGCGAGATCTGATTCTGGATGGGAGATGAAGGCATCCAATTAACCAAATAACAAGCTGCGAGAACTGCATCGCCCCAAAAACGCAGCGGAACATGAGATTCAATGAGAAGTGTGCGAGCAGTCTCAATGATGTGCCTATTCTTTGTCTCTGCAACCCCATTTTGCTGAGGGGTATAAGGACAAGAGGTATGATAAATTATTCCTTGAGAGGTCATAAACTGCTGAAATTGAGAGGATAAATATTCCAAGGCATTATCACTGCGAAAAGTGCGAATAGAAACACCAAATTGATTTTTAATTTCAGCACAAAAATTCTGGAATATAGAAAACTACTCAGAATGATCTTTCATTAAGAAAATCCAAGTACATCTTGAATGATCATCAATGAAACTAACAAAATAACGAAATTCCAAGGTTGAACTGACTCTACTCGTACCCCATATATCAGAATGAACTAAAGAAAAAACAGACTCTCCATGACTCTCAATACTACGAGGAAAGGAGGCTCGAGTATGTTTCCTGAGCTGACATGACTCACACTCTAATGTAGATAAACTAGACAAACTAGGCACCATCTTCTGAAGCTTGGATAAGTTTGGATGTCCTAAACGTCTGTGAATTAGGTCTGGAGGATCTGTAACTAGACATGCCTTGGAGGAATTGAGTGAGTTAAGGTAGTAAAGGCGTTCTGATTCAAGTCCTGTTCCAATCGTCTGTCCCGTACTGCGGTCCTGCACAATAAAAGAATCATCAATAAAATATATACCACAATGGAGGTCACGAGTCAAACGACTAACATATGCAAGATTAAAAGGATAGCCAGGGACATAAAGAACGGAATCTAGAGTGACAGAAGGTAGAGGATTCGCTTGTTCAACTCCTTTTGCTTTAGTTTGAGACCCATTGGCTAAAGTAACAGTGGGAAGAGATTGTGAATATGCAATATTTGACAAAAGTAATTTATTACCAGATNGTGACAGAGGGTAGAGGATTTGCTTGTCCAACCCCTTTTGCTTTAGTTTGAGATCCATTGGCTAAAGTAACAGTGGGAAGAGATTGTGAATATGCAATATTTGACAAAAGTGATTTATTACCAGAGATATGATCAGAAGCGGCTGAGTCCACAACCCATTGTCCAAGAGTACTAGACTGGGAAACACAAGCAAAAGAATTACCAGCAACAGAAGTATCAGTATGAGAAACAGAAGCTACTTGTGGAGATGTCTGCTTACTTTCTCGGTACTGAAGGAACTCATTATACTTCTGGTTACCTGTAGTCTCAGTCTGAGCAACATAAGCATTTTTNCTTGTGGAGATGTCTGCTTACTTGCTCGGTACTGAAGGAACTCATTATACTCCCCTTCAGATAAAGAAAGTCTCTGGTTACCTGTAGTCTCGGTCTGAGCAACATAAGCATTTTTGGGTGAGCGACCATGTAAAGAATAGCACACATCACGAGTGTGTCCAAGTTTATGACAATAAGAGCACTTGGGTCGGGGCCTTCCAAAACGACCTCCTCCTCGTCTATTTTCCATAGGTTGAGATGCCCGATTGTCCACTGACTGGGATACGAGAACAGATGAGTCAAGTGTCTGTGATGAGCTTACTGGGTGACTTGGTGCTGCAGCAAGGCGAAGTAATCGAGAGAATAATTCATCAACTGTGGGGACAGCGGACTAGCCAAAATCTGATCGCATACTGAGTCAAGATCATTAGAAAGTCTAGCAAAAGTAATAACTAGAAACATATTTTGTCGCTGCTCTTGTTGCTTCTCAACACTAGCAAAAACTGGCATCAACTTCTCAAATTCCTCCATGACTGCCTGTACTTGTCCCAAGTAAGTAGACATATCTAATTCATGTTTCTTTAAATTTGTCATCCGCGATATCACATCATAGAAACGAGATATGTCATTAGCGTAGAAAGTACGAGCCTTCCCATACCAAATAACTTGTCTGGAATGGACGAAACAAAGGCATCAACTTGGAATCAATAGATCTCCACAGAATACTACATAATTGAGCATCGATCTTATCCCAGTGTTCTTTTTCCTTTTCATCTCCTTCGCTAGACTTCTGAATTAGATGATTTTGAACACCTTGACCTTTACACCACATCTCGACAGATGAAGCCCAAGCTAAGTAGTTTGAACCTCCCATTAAAGGTTCTGAGGTAATCATAATACCGGAACTGCCAGAGCCCTGATTTTTAGAGCCGAAAACATCAACTCCAAAAGACATTGTTGGAGAGAAGATAGGTCTATAAAAGTACAACAAATAACACAAAAAATCTGGACACTTGTGCCGGAAAAATCAGAAACAGTCGCCGGAATCTGGTGTTTCTGTCGCCAGAATCTGGTGTTTCTGTCGCCAGAAAATAATAATAAAAAAATCACCGGATTTGGGTGAAACTTGGATGGGTAGGCTCGGAAATACCTCAAGAACACGCTGTCTGAAAAACAAAATTCGAAATCTGGCCGGAAAAAGGGTACACGCGCCGGAAAGCACTGTAGCTTGCCGGAAAATTTAAAAGTCGTCGGAATCTGTCAAAAATAGTACCAATAGACTCGGATTTGATGGGCGAGTAGGCTGTCCTCAAGAAGCGTGGCCAAAAAATGGCCGGAGAAGGTCGCACGCGCCGGCGCGTGGGTATCACGCGCTCGCCGAAAAAAACTGCTGGTGGCTCGTGGGAGCGCGTGAAGGATTTTTCGGTGGAGATTTCTTCTAGGGTTGGTCGCCGGAGGCCGATCTACTTAGTGGTGGTGTTGATTTTTGCACAACACTGATAAAAAATGGCTTTTTTTTTACTGCGACAGACCTTGGTTGATTGATTTCTCTTCCCGGAGTCGCTGGAATTGATGCACAGTGATAAATATCTCACGATTGCTCTGATACCATGTGAGAAAGCACGAGAGAAAATAATATATTATTCACACCATACAATGATACAATGAGCCCCATATATAGATAATACATGTCCTACTCCTAATACATATAGGATTAAGGTTAAGGTTATTTACTCCTATTTGACTACTAAATTAACAAATACAACAACAAAAATCACCTAAAATCAAGGCGGTCCAGCTGTTCGCGCATGTATTCACATGTATTCGTGCTGCTGTATTCATGAATACAACAACAAAAATCATCTAAAATCAGGGTAGTCCAGTTGTACGCACATGTATTCACATGTATCCGCACTGCTGTATTCATGCATACAACAACAAAAAGTGCCTAAAATCATGATAATTCAGCTGTAAGCGCATGTATTCACATGTATTCGTGCTGCTGTATTCATGAATACAGCAGTAAAAAGTGCCTAAAATAAGGCAGTTCATATGTATGCGTATTTCGTGCCTTATTTCATGCCTCAATGGTAGTATATACCATAAATACTTATTTTGCTATAAAATATAAAAGTATAGAAAATAATACTTTAAAATGATTTTGATTTATAATAAATAAGGTGTATACCTTTGCTATAGGAGATAAAATTTCCTTTTTCAATTATCAGTCCGAAAACTAACTAGCCCGTACTACTTTCACTTCATATTGGGACAAAGCAATCTCCAAATCAGCATTGGGCCTATTATCGGTACTGGGCTAAGTTTACTTTGTTGGGGCTTTTGCATCCGTACCCACTTTTTTTTGCCACATTTTAACTTATACCTGCTTTGTAAAAAAAATTGCACCCGTACCCGCTTTTGCGCATAACTTCAGCATGCGGGGCTAAAGTAGCAAAGGCAATCACGCAAAACTTCAGCATTCTAGTAGACGGGCCTGAAGTAGCTTGCGAACTTCAGATCTAGAGCTGAAGTTGTTGTCTTGTAACTGGGGAACTTCAGCATACGGGGCTGAAATTCTCTAGTTATAAAAACAAAAACTTCAGCATACGGGGCTGAAGTTCCCCCAGTTCCACTGGGGGAACTTCAGCTCTAGAGTTGAAGTTTTGTCTTTGTAACTGGGGAGCTTCAGCATACAGGGCTGAAGTTCCCCAGTTACACTGAGGGACTTCAGCTCTAGCGCTGAAGTTTTGTCTTTGTAACTGGGGAACTTAGCATACGAGGTTGAAGTTCCCAGTTATAAAGACAAAAACTTCAGCATACTGGGCTGAAGTTCCCCAGTTTACAAAGACAAAACTTCAGCTCTAGAGCTGAAGTTTTGGATTTGTAGTTGTCTTTATAACTTGGGAACTTCAGCTCTAAAGATGAAGTTTGTAACTTGGAAACTTCAGCTCTAGAGCTGAAGTTTTGTCTTTGTAACTGGCGAACTTCAGCCCCGTATGCTGAAGTTTTGTCTTTATAACTGGCGAACTTCAGCTCAGCGAGGGAAAGGGAGCTGAAGTTATTTAAAAAGTGGGTACAAGTTAAAAGTTTTAAAAAAAGCGAGTATAGGTTAAATGGGGGCGACCAAATAAGGTGCCCATACAATTTTTACTACTTTGTTGGAGTACGACAGGCCAATATGATTTTGCAACTCATGTGTGAATGTCCGCAGTTGCAAATAGTCCAAAGATTTCTCTTTTCTGTATTATGTATTATTATTTTTAGCCCGCACTGAAAAATATTTATATCTGGTAGCTGAAAAAATATATAAAATTTATATAACTATTGTATATAACATATAGAATATAATCTATAACTATTTTATATATTTTTTCGGCTATTATTTTTACAACGGCTATACATTGTTATTTTTCAAACAATATTTCATTCGAACATTAAATTACAAAATCCTGTATTGTTGATTTTACAGCAATCATAAAAAATGTTTAATGAACTGCTATTTATGGAATTCTTCCTCCATGGCTGTAACATCGTGTTAGAATTCTTGGAAATGAACAAAACAAGGTACTCCCCGAACAAGATTCTATGACTTGTTGCAATAAATTAGGAAAATTACATAGTATAGCAATTTCAAAAAATAATAGCGACAATATTTATTTTTTGTATATTTGACTAACGAATGTAATCATATTTGACCGACCAGAGATGTAAGTTGCCCAAATAATTACTCTCCTTTCATTGTAAGGACTCAATTTTCTTTTCATATTGCCGTTCCTCCTCCATATTTACTTGAAGCTGAAGAACTGGATGGAAATCTGACAATTGCCTAAGATTTCAAGGCACTTCATTTTCGTACAAAATAAAAAGGCCAAATACATCGGCAGCCCCTTAAACTTATCCTCACTTTTCACTTTGAAAATTTTTCTTGACCGTGGTCCATTTGAACACTTTAACCAGGTCTATACTGTGTCATTTAGACACAATTTGGTGATATGGCATAGTACATGTAATACACTACTTTTAGGAGCGTGAAAGATGAGTATTTCTATTTTTTATTTTTTGTTCTTTCTCCTCCTATTCTTTGGCACGCAGAAGCTCGACTTGCATACATGGAACGGACAACGGAGAACAACCAGACATGCAAACAAACAGAGCTTATCTTCACAAATGAGGTCGCCAAATTTGATACAAAGAAACAGTGCAATTCTTGAACAACCACACATACAAACAGACCGACGACTTCACAAATTAGGTCGCCGGAAAATTCCGAACTCCGGTCGCATCCAAAGAGGCGACAAGCAATGGCCAGAGATTTGGAAATCCAAGGTCGACGTCGGAAAAGTGTACCTGTGGTTTTTCCTTTGTATGTTTCCGCCGTCAGAGATTTGGAGAAGAGAGGGAGCAAAGCTCACTGCCGCCGGAAGTGAGTTCGTCGACCGGCCGAAGAAGACATCGATCTAATTTTTTGTGCTCTATATTTCCAGATCTGCCCGCTTTCTGTCTTTATTTTCTCCAGATTTTCTCCTTAGTTTTTTTTCTTATATAATGTGGATTGTTTGAATTTTTTTGATTTGGTCCAGAATTGAGCTGGAAAGAAACGGTCGAAAATGGGTTTTCAAGCGATGAGTGATAGTTGGGGAAGATAACAATAATTTTCTTTATCGGCTAGTTGGGGAAGATGACAATGGACGAAAATGGTTCTTTGATAGTTGGGGAAGATGACTATGGCCGAAAATGACTTTTTTAATTAATTAATTCAAGTTAATTCCACATGTCTCATTTTTATTCGTTACCGTGGCGAGTGAATCACACGCATGACTTATGTTTGGCTGCTTACGAATTTTGTGTTTAAATGACACATTCGAGGTGTGGTTGAAGTGTTCAAATGGACCACAATCAAGAAAAAGTGTCAAAGTGAAAAGTGAGGACAAGTTTAAGGGGCTGCTGATGTATTTGGCCAAATAAAAATAAGAAATCAAGGAAAAACGTGTGTCGGGACAATCGATAACCTGTATAATACATGTATTATTTATGTATATGTGTATGGACCGTCCTTCTTAGCATGAAAATTTGCTACAATTTAATTAGTTGTTTAAGTACAGTTAAACCTCCGTTGGATTTTAAGCCATTAGGCTTTAAAGACTAGAAGTGTGAATTGGAAAATGCTGGGAAATAAAATGGAGGGAGAAGGAAAATTTGAATCAAGTGAGCTTTGTCATTTATGACAAATGACTACACATGTGTGTATAAATATACGATCACTTCTTAGAGCCCTTAAAGGAGTTGAAGAGAATGAAGCCTTGCACCGTCATCGTCGCTCGACTTTGGATTTGGATTTGTCAAATGATCGATCGATGAGATTAATTTTTTGACAAAGTTTATTTAATTAATTATTTAAAAATTAATTAAGTGCCAGTCAGTTCATTAACGGAATTAACTGGAATGTATAATCCAAAACGATGAATGCTGCTTTTCCTTTCTGTTCACATTATGAACAGACACCTCTTCTTTTCAAAGATCTGTTCACATTATGAACAGACATCACACCTCTTATGACAATTGCCTATAAATTCCGAGGCATGGCTTCCTTTTCACTCACTCGAAAAATACAGAACTTCCTTCTGAAAATCCAGCATTCTACTTCGCAGTTTCTCTCTCAAATTCGTAAGTGTGATTTTTTTCCGTTCTTTGAGTTCGTTGATATCCTGCAGTTTGTATTGACACTATTGCAAGAAGGTTTATTCTGTTTCATCCTAGGAGGATTTAATCCATTACCTTGGCAAATTGTGAGGGGGTTAAAATTCCTTAAGGACACAAAAGGAAATTCCGGACTCGGAATATCTCTTATTGTTTACAGCTTTCCAGTTTCTTCTAACAGTTTTCTAATTTCTGTTTTAACAGAGTAGCGATAACAAACTTAAGGAATTTTTAATTAACGTTTCTATAGGATTTTTGTTTGGCACGAGTGGAATATGAATGCGGAGCATGATATGCAATAAATAACATTTAAACAAGTAGGCATGTATTTTCACATTAAGGAAGTGGTAAAGAAAGGAAATACGGCAGTTATAATTGAAAGAAGTTACAAAGGAAACATGAAGATACTTCAGTTTTGTTCAATTGAAATAAATACTTGCGAAATTAAACAGTTAACAGCATATACCGGGAATAGGAAAGGGTATAAACATTTAAACAGAAATTGAAAGGTCCAAATTCACAAGACAACCTGTAATGGTGTAAGCCTAGGGAACGTCCCCAGCAGAGTCGCCATGCTGTCGCGCCCCCCTTATTTCCTCGAACGAGTCAGGTGCGGAGAGATACGGTTTATGAAATTTCTGACAACTCCTTAAAGGAAGAGGTTTAAGGAAGAGTCGCCACCTAACAATTTTGTGGTGCGTTAGAACACCTAGAGTAGATAACTCATGAACTAGTTTGCATTACCAGAGATTGGGTAAGGGCTTGAAGTTATCCTAAGGGGAAGGTGTTAGGCACCCCTCAAGATCCACAACTGTGGGTCCCAGCCAAGAAGTTTTTTGAATTTGTACGATAAACAAATAGAAAGTAAGGTTCATATGAGAGCGGATTTCAAACAAGTATGAAAATCTTTAAAGGTTTTTGGGAAAACATCAGAGTAAAAACATTTGAAAAGAATTGTCCTAGGTTTAAAGTAATACGGATCACATCAATGCAATACCCGATAATCACTCCTCGAAGAGGGGCTACACGTGGTATTAGCGCACCGATCATCATATCCGTATTCTACCCTTCCCACCTCGTAGAGGTTAGAAGGGCGTGCTGGTCACAAAAGCTTATTGCGTGTTATTACTCGTCTTATTCTATAAGTCCCGGAGGGTGTTTAGGACTACTAATCCTACAAGGTGAGTACTAAGTTGAACCCCTTAGGTTTAAAAGGAAAAAATCCTAAGCGACATATAAAACAATTAGGACTACAAATATGGGGAACACGTAAGGCAGATATGAGGCTCATAGATCCCTCCACAAATAAGACAAGTAAAATAGCATGTCTCGAACACAACAAAGGTCTCAAAGAGAACTTAAAGCATGAGACAATATGTTTTAGTGAGTTTTAGCAAAAGGAAATGATTTTGAAAACTCAGTAATAAAACAGGAAATTCACTTAAAACGGAGTAGTTTTCAGGAAAGAATGATTGATTCTGGAGATCCAGTATATCAAAGGCAGGAGCAGGAATTTAAAATGCACATCGGCTTAGATACTTTTCTCACTAAAACAAGTGAATAATTCCAGAAAGGCCAGTAATTGGAAGTGAAGCAAGACCTTTTAAATAAAACAGAGTGATTTCGAAAAGGAGTGACTAACTTTGAAGTCCAGTAGTTCAAAATAGAGCAAGAATCAGTAGTCCATAGGAGTTTTAGTAAAAGGAGAGTGAGTGCACCATTTCAAGAACCAGTGATTTGAAAAATAGAGCAAGGGTTTAGAAAAAAACAGAATGATTTGCATGAACTTCAGAAAAAAGGAGAATCGTTTTGAAAATCCATCAGTTGCAGGAGTAGAAGTAGTGACAAACAACAAGGTTCTAAGGTTTTCAGAAGAGACTGATTAATTTTAAAGACCACTTTTAATACAGGCAAGACATAAAATAGTCGATATTGGTTTTAATAAGTATTAGGCCCAAGATCTGCCTAGGCGTCCGTATATATGCTGATTATGCACACATTGATTATGAGTCCTGAAGCATGATTTCTAGATGCAGATGCAGAAGCAGTATCATTACGACATATTTTATTATAGTTATTAGCTGTGAGCAGGATTTCTAAAATAAACATGAGAATAGCAGAGATGCTGAAGTAAACAACCTAAACATGGTTTCTAATGCATGGTATGCATGTCCTAAGCATGATAGTGTGGCACACATAGGTAAATAAATCCTATAGTCATGATTTCTAACCATAACTATCTAAGCATGCATAATCCCCTCCTATAATTACTATCCATCCCCAAATATTCGTTTACAAATTATTACAGGCCAAGAATGATGAATTACACAACTGAATAAAGGAAAATCAAGAAGCTATACTATAGAGAGCCTAACGGTAGGCCCAAAGTACCAGATCCCTTTTTCATATGCCATGACCTTTCAAACCAAGTGTGTCATAGTCTCTAAGGACCTCAGAAGATCCTGGACAGTGCTCATACCCAGGTACCTCAGCTAGGGATGAGTAAGTACAGTGTAGAAGGCTAGCCTTATGTGTCAGAGTTCAATGGGTACTCAGAGGTCCCCAAGGCAGTTCTCACGAAGGGGGAAGAACCTAGAATCTAAGAGTGGTGGGAAGTGCTTGGAGTTTTAAAAGAGAATTGGAGTTTGAAAAGAGTAGTTTTAAAACAACAATACTTTGAGAAATAACTTTAAGAACAATAGTAAAGGAGTTTTAAAAGAGAAGCAGTACAACTGTAACCAATAGGAAAAAGGACTTATGAAAGAGCAAACACAAACAGGGGTAAGGGATTGGGGACAGATAACACTAAACATTAGAGTCAGGTAGAATTATAGTTATCACATAATTACCAAATAGTTGTCACATAATAACATAGATTAATAGGATTAGGATTGCATAATATTCAAGTAGCAGGAGAGGCAGGTTTACAACATAGGATGAGAGAAAGTAACAACAATCAAGTCAAGGTAAGAAACATCAACCTATGAACACATAAGCATGTTGGAGACATATCAGACTCAAAGGAAAGGAAAATAGTAGGGGTATGCTAAAGACATAATTACAGGGAACCCTAGGGAAAGCAAGATACATATTCAAACATAACAAAAGGGAGAAATAACGGGGATTAAGCTAATTACAGGGTAGACAGTAGAACCATAGGATAAAACACATAATGAACAATAGGTAAAGAGATAACAACTGGAGCATATTGTGTATGGGTTCTATAAAACTAAATAGAAAACATACCAGTCAAGGAATAAAGAACAGCGAAGTATAAGAGGTAGTACAACAGTAACAATATACAGGACAAAGAGAGAGCAGCAATAGAACAGTAATAGCAGCAATAGAACAGTAATAGCAGGATGAGAGCAGTAGGATAGTAGTGTACAGAAGCGAGGGAGAAACAAGGATTACTCAGTCTTGGCTTTCAGCCGACTGAGTAGTCAATAACTAATGGGAAGAGCAAGAAAAGATGTGTATGAAAACAAAATAGACTCAGAATAATGTCAGTGTGTTTTCGTATGAATCTCAGCGTGTTTGTGAAGAGGGAAGACAGGTGTTTATATAGTTTTGAAAACGAGTAGTGCATAGGCAAATTATGGAAATAACAATCAATCAACACCAATTAAGATAAACTGGACTCCTTTAATTAAGGAGTCTAGTTTCAAATGGTAAATCCAAGACAAAATAAGGAAAGAAAAAATAAGTCTAACAAGGCTGATTAGGGCAAAAACATTCACATAGTGCACAAACAAACCAAGTACATAGTGGGTAATTAAGGAAAATTGAACTAACCGTGTAATAGGGTATCAGTTTGAAATCAGTCAAGAAAATCTCTGATTCAATCACAGGAAATCCCAAGTAATTAAGGAAAGCATCACACAAGTATAGAAGTAATTTAAAATTGGTACAAACTTATAGGCAGAATATACAAGATCATGTATTTAAGGAAAACATCAAAAGGGGGGGATTTTATACAAGTGAATCCATATAAATAAATCAGTAAAGAGTCAGTAGGGTAAAGGTCAGAATTTTCAAGAGTTCAACAACAATCACTTATCAGCACAAGGAGGTGTTCACATAAATCAACAGGAATAGGTCATAGTAGTAAATCAAATAGGATTCATAGAGAATACATGGATGCATAAATTCAAGTAACAAGGAACAAACCAGAATACTTAGGGTTTCACCAAGAACACTTAAAACAACATAAAATCAAAAGACACCCACTTAAATATAGTATGGATATCGAAAAATCAAAAGGAAACTGCTTTGAGGACAGGGTATAGAAACCCTAGTTTTTGAAATCGTTTAAAAACTCAAATTTTCTGGGGAAAAAGATGAAGAAACTTCATAGCATGGTAAATATAAGACGGATCTTAAAAAAAAAAAGGTACAGAGAACTAGGGTTTCGTGGAACCTTAGAAAAGAGGGAAAACCTTGTGAGTGACCTCGATTTAGGCGAGGGGTACTGCAAACTTACTCAAATGGACAGGGGGTGGCCGGAATACGACAAGAGACCCATAGGAGGTGAGTGAACCGCTCCAGGTTCATCTGAAGATCCTAGGATAACACTGATGGTTGAGAGGTAGGTAGATGACCAGGAGATAGTAGAGAGCCATAGATTCCGATGAGGAAACAAGTCAGAGAAGATGAACAGGACCCATCGGAGGGGAGAAGACAAGGAGGCTTCTAGAGATTGGCAGAAAGATAGAGAGAGACGAAGAGACGAAGAGAGAGAGTGGGGAGTCTCGAAAATAAGACCGGGAAGGGGGTAAGGTGGAAATAAATTAAGGAAAGGGGGATCCGGGCCGTTGATCTTATTTGATCAACGGCTCAGATGTGTTCGGAGCTGGGCCGGGTATGTTGTTGGTTTGGGTTTGGGGGGGTAATTGGGTACAAAAATGTGGCTGAATTTTAAATAAATGTGACTAAGTGTTAAATACCCAATAAAAATAGATAATTAATTAATTAAAATAACCAATAATTATAAAAAAATGAAATTAAGTTAAAATAGGTAAAATCACAGTAATTAACTAATATTAGGTGTGAAAAATGCATAAATTTCGAATTGAAATAGTGCAAAAATGTCCGATAGGGCCACAACTGTAAAATTAGTGTAATTGAAATTAAATTAGACCCAATTGGCTAATTTGTGAAATTATTAAGTTTCACTAGATAAAAAACTGATTATAAATAATATGCTGAGCAGGTAACTATTTTAAAATTATTTCTAGCATAATTTATGAATTATTTAGATATGAAAATATTAGAATAAACAGGAAAATAATTTAATAAAAATATGGAAAAATAATAGGTAAAAACACTCATTATTACAAAGAGTAATTTTGAGGGCTTATATGCAAGTTTGAAAATAATTTGAGGAAAAATTGGGTATCAACAGCTGCCCCTCTTTACCCAAGAAAGATGAAAGAGTTGTCGGGTAAAGATATGATGGCCAATTTTGACCGAGAGGAATCCGTGGGAGATAATTAGGTCGCACCCTGGCTTCTGAGCTGCCTACATATCCCTGGTTTTACAGGAATCAGGTCGTATGTAGTTTCAGAGTCATCGACGAAATATACCGGTGATGTTTCACAAGAACGGACACAAGGTGCGAGGTAAGGTAAAGTAAGAAGGTCTTACGGGGTTGTATCGGAGAACTGGAGCGATCCGCTCCTGCCTGGTCGGCTGTTCCGGCCGGATTACCTGCAAATAAATAACAAGCATATATCGTGCATAATATAAACATGATGCAAGTTCCCGTTGGACTATGAATGCTGTCTTTGGACAATTGAGGATGATGTCCTTAGACCATGATGTCCTGGGCCATGAATCGCTTGATGGGGGATTCGCAGGCTATGGAATGATGTTCTCGGGCCATGAGGATGGTGCCTCCGAACCATGGTGCCTTTGAATAATGATATGCAAGTTGAATAAAAGAGATCCTCAGGCCATGAAATGATGTTCTCGGGCCATGAAGATGGTGCCTCCGAACAATGACGCCTTTGGAAAAGTTGGTTATATTTCATCCCATGAAGAATGCAGTAGTATCATGCTAACAAGACAGAGTTTAGTCTTGCGATTTGCGAAAGAAAAGAGGGGTGGAGCTTATCCCGGGAGAAGCATAAATAAATAATGTCACGAAAGGTGGTTGCTTTGAAGAGGTAGATAGGAGCTTTATGCAATGAAGTAAAATGCATGGGAGGTAGCGTGGAACCTCGGAAGGCAGAATGTTAGCCTTATGCGATGCAGGAAATAAAATGCAGGGGAGGTAGCGTAGAACCTAAGAAGGCAGAATGGTAGCCTTATGCAATGCGGGAAACAAAATGCAGGGGAGGTAGTGTAGAACCTCGGAAGGCAGAATAGTAGCCTTATGCAATTCGGGAAATAAAATGCAGAGGAGGTAGCGCAGAACCTCGGAAGGCAGAATGGTAGCCTTATGTAATGCAGGAAATAAATTGCAGGGGGGAGACATCGTTTAGTCTCGAAAGGCAGAATAGTAGCCTTATGCAATGCAGGGGGAGACAACGTTTAGTCTCGAAAGGCGGAATAGTAGCCTTATGCAATGCATGAAATAAAAATGCAGGGGGGAGACAACGTTTAGTCTCGAAAGGAAGAATGATAGCCTTATGCAGTGTGGAAAAATAAACGACAATAAGAGTTCTTAGCTGATGATAAACTGTGGTGAATACGCGTTGTTTGTGATGATAGTAAGCGTCGGCATGTGCGACGAGTTTGAGAGCGTGTCCTTAAGAAATATGCATCTTGCGAAGATAGTAATGTTTTCTGGGCTTTCACCATCTTGGTGCCTGCATCCAAATAAAAATTGTGAGTTCTGTAAAGGGGAAGGTTAGTTCGCATCCCCACTGGCTTAGCTCGGCCTGTCTGCTTGACAACAAGGACTTTATTATTCATATCACAGGGGTAGCGTTGCTAAACAAGCTATTTTTTGAGAAAGAAAATATGCATGGTTTTATAAAAATATAACATATAATTTAAAGTAATTTCTTTGGATGAACCGATGACCACGACGCGGTTCAAGGCTGCAACCTCTCTTGCTATGGAATTTTGAGGATCCTCCTCAAAATTCTGCCCCAGTTAGATGGGTGAATGCTTCTGGCTGTTGCTTGTGCGGTGCTCGGCTGCATTTGCTTCAGAATTTTGAGGTCCCCCTCAAAATTCTGCCCCAGTTTCTATTCGTGGGAAAAATGAAGTTTTAATTAAAATGTGACCGAACCCATAGGGCTGCCTACGTATCCCTTCTTAAACAGGAATCAGGTCAGGCGTAGTTCAATTTACATCATTTGATAAAAGCATGAAAGTTACACATAGTAGCGCTTGAGTGCATTTGAGTTGATTGGCTTTGGCCAGATCTCTCCATCTATTTCTGCAAGTATGAGTGCTCCTCCTGTCAGCACTCGGTGAACCATGTACGGGCCTTGCCAATTGGGAGAGAATTTCTCTTTTGCTTCGTCTTGGTGAGGAAAGATCCTCTTTAACACCAGCTGCCCTGGTGTAAATCGTCTCAGCTTGACCTTCTTGTTGAAGGCTCTGGTCATTCTGTTCTGATATAGCTGACCATGACAAACTGCGTTCATTCTTTTTCCGTCTATGAGGGCCAATTGCTCATAACGGCTTCGTACCCACACTTCATCGCTGAGTTCGTCTTCTTGTATGATTCTCAGAGATGGAATTTCGACCTCGACAGGAATAACGACTTATGTACCATAAAGCAGCATGTAAGGAGTTTCCCCAGTTGATGTGCAGACTGTGGTGCGGTATCCCAGTAAGGCTAATGACAGCTTCTCATGCCATTTCTTGTTCTTCTCTATCATCTTTCTCAATATCTTCTTGATATTCTTGTTGGCAGCCTCAACGGCTCCATTCATCTAGGGTCTGTATGCTGTGGAATTCTTGTGTTTGACCTTGAAGGTTTCACACATGTCTCTCATCAGGTCACTGTTGAGATTGGAACCATTATCGGTAATGATTGGCTCTGGAACTCCGAATCGACAAACTATGCGGTCGCGGGCAAAGTCGGCCACGACTTTCTTAGTAACTGCTTTGTAAGAGGTTGCTTTGACCCATTTGGTAAAGTAATCAATGGCAAACAGAATAAACATGTGTCCGTTGGAGGCGGCAGGCTCGATTGGTCCAATAACATCCATGCCCCAGGCAACGTACAACCATGGTGAACTTGTTGCATTAAGCTCACTCGGAGGTACCTTTATCATATCCCCATGTATCTGACAACGGTGGCATTTCCTGACATACTGGATGCAATCCGTTTCCATAGTCATCCAGAAATAACCGACCCGAACTATCTTCTTTGTTAGAACGAACCCGTTCATATGAGGACCACATGTACCAGCATGTATCTCCTCCAATAGTTTTTTTTCTTCTTTTGCTTTGACACACCTTAGTAAAACTAAATCAGGAGTCCTCCTATACATGATCCCTCCGCTGTGAAAGAAATTGTTTGACAACCTTCGAAGTGTGCGTTTCTGAGTAGCATTTGCAAGTTCTGGATATTCTCCCTTGGCCAAGTACTCCTTTATATCATGAAACCAAGGCTTTCCATCTGCTTCTTCTTCAACATGGGCGGAGTAAGCCGGCTAATTGTGGATCCCCACTGGGATGGGATCGATGAAATTCTTGTCTGGATGCTGGATCATAGATGACAAGGTAGCCAATGCATCGGCGAACTCATTTTGGATTCTGGGGACGTGCCGGAACTCTATCTTTGTGAACCTCTTTTCCAACTCCTGTACACGGTGTAGATATGGCAGTACCTTGGAATTCTTGGTCACCCATTTTCCTTGTACTTGGTGTATCAATAGGTCTGAATCACTAATAACTCCTGAACGTTCATGTCGATGGCCAAGTTGAGCCCCAAGATGCAGGCCTCATATTCATCCATGTTGTTGGTGCAGGGGAACCTGAGGCGGCCCCATCAAAGAACATCCTCCAACCATCATAGGATTCTGCAATGCCTTCTCCTACGAATGACACTTCTTCATCGGGAAAATACGTTTTAATGGTTCGTATTTCTCGTCCACAGAATTTTCAACGAGATGATCTGCTAATGCTTGTCCCGTGACCGCCTTCTGAGTCACGTAAATAATGTCGAACTCACTTAACAAGATTTTCCATTTGGCCAGTGGGCATGGGCTTCTGAAAGATGTATTTCAACGGATCCATCCTTGATATGAGGTACGTTGTATATGCACAAAAATAGTGCCTACTCTTTTGTACGACGCAAGTCAGAGCACATCAAGTGCGTTCCAATAAAGAGTAGCGGGCTTCATATAGAGTGAATTTCTTGCTAAGATAGTAAATGGCCTGCTCTTTCTTTCCTATTTCGTCATGTTGACCAAGAACGCAACCGAAAGCTCCATCTAACACAACAAGTTAAAGTAACATAGGTCTACCTGGCTCGGGTGGTACCAGGACTGGTGGTGTTGAGAGGTACTCCTTGATTCTGTCGAAGGCTTTTTGACAATCCTCGGTCCACTTGGTTGCAGCATCTTTTCTCAACATTTTGAAGATTGATTCACAAATGACAGTAGACTGGGATATGAACCGGCTGATGTAATTGAGCCTCCCCAGGAAAATCATAACATCCTTCTTGTTCTTTGGTGGCGGAAATTCTTGGATGGCTTTGACCTTTGATAGATCCAGTTCTATTCCTCGGCGACTGACGATGAACCCTAGTAACTTGCAAGAAGGAACCCCGAATACACACTTTGAAGGGTTAAGTTTCAAATTGTACTTCCTTAACCTGTTGAAGAACTTCCTCAGATCTTCCATATGGGCAGTGGATTTCCTTGATTTGATGATGACGTCGTCCACATATACCTCGATCTCCTTGTGAATCATATCATGGAATATAGTAGTCATGGCCCTCATGTAGGTGGACCCTACATTCTTCAGACTGAATGGCATCATCTTGTAACAATACACTCCCCACGGCGTAATGAATACCATTTTCTCAGCATCTTCCTCGTCCATCCAAATCTGATGGTAGCCAGCGAAATAATCTACAAAGGACTGCAGCTCATGCTTGGCACAATTGTCAATTAGGATGTGTATATTTGGCAAGGGGAGTCGTCCATCGGACTGGCCCGGTTGAGATCCCGGTAGTCGACACAGACTCTAACATTCCCATCTTTCTTTGGAACAGGCACGATGTTGGCTAACCATGTCGGGTATTCAACCACCCGGAGAACCCTAGCGTTGATCTGATTGGTGACCTCTTATTTTATTTTCAAGCTCATGTTTGGTTTGAACTTCCTGAGCTTTTGCTTCACCGGTGGGCATGACGGATCGGTTGGCAACTTGTGGGCCACAATATATGTACTGAGGCCAGTCATGTTATCATATGACCAGGAGAATATGTCCTTATATTCTCTTAAAAACTCTGTATATTCCTTATTTCCTAATGGCGACAGATGAACGCTGATGCATGTTTCTTTGACGTTCTCTGCGTTTCCCAGGTTGACAACCTCAGTCTTGTCCAAGTTAGACTTAGGTCTATTCTCAAAGTTTTCAACTTCTTTCACAATATCCTCAGGTATATCATCTTCGTCTGAATCAGAATCCGTTTGTTGCTTTGCCTCGTTGCATGTCACAGTCGTCGATTCATCAAGATAAGTAAAAGTAATGTTGTGTAAATAAAGTAATGGGGAGGAAAACAGTAGCAAGTAAATATACGATTTATAGAGAAACTGCAAATGCTTTGATAAATTGAATTATCATTTGAACATAGGATCTCTTTCTTGCAGAAATTAAAAATGCGAAAAAGGAAGAACTTTTTTTAAAAATAAATAAGCTGTAAATAAATGATTGTTTTGTTAGCCTTGCTACCTCGAGGGTCGACGGGCTTTGGTCATCCTGACAGACCAATTCTTGAGATATGATCCTCTGCTCACGACCTGTATGGAAGGGCCTTCCTCCCACTCTTCAAGAATGACACAGCAGTCCATGTCCTCATCGTCCAAAAATAAATCCCTCATTGCCGCTAACGCTTCCTACTTCGTCCGTACCGTAGATGATATCAACTTGCTGGAAAGTTTGTTCTAAGTGAGGTATTGGGTGCTCCAATGAGTACTAGGTATTGCGCCATGGTGGCGACCAGTCCTTGAATTCCTTCCAAGTGTACTCATACCCTAGGTCGAAAGAGGTACCGTGCTTCTTGAGTGTTATTGGCTTCGTTATTCCCTGGAGATTTTTATCGAGCCCTTTGCCTGGCTCGTATTCTTTCCAGTTCAAGATGCTCTTGATCTTACTGTCCCACCATTTATCCTTATCAATGGCGTTAACTCGTTCAATGTTGTGGTAGATTTCTCCACCCAGCTTCCTTCTCCCCTCAGTGACCGAAAAAGACTGGCGACCATAAATATAGTTGCTATCGTCGCCAGGAATGACTACCTCTTGATGATTCCATTCAAACTTTAACGCTTGATGTAGGGTTGATGCCACGACCTCAGCGGCGTGTATCCAAGGTTTCCCTAACAGCAAGTTGTAGGATGCGGGCACGTCTATCACTTGGAAGTCTACATCGAACCAGGTTGGTCCCATCTGTAAGCACAAGGTGATTTCTCCCATGGTGGACCTCGACGAACCATCGAAGGCCTTTACATTGATCTATCCTTCTTTTATATCATGTAGAATTTTGCCCTTGAGTGTGATCAGCGGAAAAATGTTGAGGCTGGAACCCCCATCAATTAAGATCCTTGTAATGAAGTGGTCCTCACATTGCACAGTGATATGCAGTGCTCTATTATGCCCTAACCCCTCGGGCGGAAACTCGTCTTCATGGAAAGTAATCTTGTGGCTTTCCAGAACCTAGCCCACCATGTTTTCCATCTCCCCACTGGTGATATTGTCTGGTACGTATGCCTCACTCAGCACTCTCAGCAAGGCGCTCATGTGCCTCTCAGAATTCTGTAATAGAGAGAGGATATATATCTGAGTTGGTGTCTTGTTCAACTGGTCGAGGATTGAGTACTCTTTAGCTTGGACCTTTCTCCAATGATTGTTTGAACCTGTCTCAATGGTGGGAGGACAGTTGGTGGCCTGCTTGCTAGATTCAGCCAAATGTTCAGGGGTATAAACTCTGCCATTTCTGGTCATACCCTGTGCAGTAATGGCTTCCTCAGACTTGATTTTACCCTTTCTCCTTGCTTCAGCTGTGTAGTCCCATGGGATGGCATTTGAGTAAAAGGGTGGCGTTGTTGAAATTGCCATTGGAATAGGTGTGGTCATCCTCATTCCCACCGGAGTATATATTATAGGCGGCCGAACTCCTATTTCGAGTGGTCGTACAAACTCAACTTCGGTCGGCACTGGGGCCTTTTCCTTTGCGAGCAGTCTCGATTCAAACTCGAGTGGAATGGACATGTTTACCTCAACATCCTCAGATGGCTTCATCTGAACCATAATTGGGTTGAGAGTAATTGCGGGCTTCTTCGGATCACCCTCTGCAATCAGCCCAATTGATCCCTCAGGATCCCAATCATCATCTACTTCAATCATATGGACACCACCTTTATGGTCTGGCAGCGGATTATTGCAAACATTAGGAGCAGGGTCCTTGGATACAATGATCTTGTTTTCTATGAGGGTTGGTATCTTGTCTTTCAAGGAACGACATTCCTCGAAGGTGTGTCCCTTCATGCCGGAGTGGTAAGCACATGATTTGTTTGGGTTGATCCACTAAGAAGGGTTCTCAAGGGTGGCAGCAGGAATGGGTGTGACGTAACCGGTGGCTTTGAGTCTTTCATATAGTTTATCAATGGGCTCGGCTATGGCAGTATACTGTTTTGGAAGGCGACGGTCGAAGTTAGGGCGACGTATTGGGAAGTTTTGGCGAGTAGGTGGTGATTCGTAGTGAGAAGGTTGGGAATATTAGGCGTTGTAAATGGAGGCCGGTTGGGAGTATCTGGGCGAGGTAGGATGATATGTGGGTGGTGGAGCTTGATATGCTGGTGAGGGTGCTTGGTATTGAGGTGAAGGTGCTTGGTAACTTGGAGCTGGTTGGTATGTGAATGAGGGTGTTGGATATACTTGGTATTTGGGCGGGGACTTGGCTTGTTGTGCAACCATCACGGCTCCAACATCCTTCTTTTTGGACACACTACCAGACTGTAGAGCTTTATTAGTAGCCTGTAAAGCTTCAAAGTTGGTAACCATACCGCTTTTGATGCCCTCTTCGATTCGCTATCCTAATTTGATGATGTCAGAGAACTTGTGATCTTCGACCATCATCAACCGCTCGTAATATTGAGGATCCTGAGCTCGTACAAAGAATTTCTTCATTTGTTCCTCTTCTAAGGATGGCCTATCCTTGGGAGCTTCTGACCTCCAACGAGTAGCATACTCACGAAAGGTCTCCGTTGGCTTCTTCTTTAAATTCTGGATGTAGAATACATCCGGAGCATTCTCCGTGTTGAACCTGAATCGATCCATGAAGTCTGTTTCCATGCTTACCCAATTAGTCCATTTCTTTGGATCCTGGCCGATGTACTAGGACAATGCATCTCCTTTCAAACTCCTCATGAAGAGTTTCATGCGGATTCTTTCATCTTTTCCCACGCCAACCAATTTGTCACAGTATGTTCTCAAATGGACTCTTGGATCACCAGTACCATCGAACATCTCGAACTTAGGAGGTTTGTACCCCTCGGGAAGTTCGACATCAGGCTGTATGAAAAGATCTTCATAGTTCAGCCCCTCAATCCCTCTAACTCCTTCGACGCCCTGAACTCGATTGGTCAACTTCTTGAGTTCCTCGGCCAAATTCCTGATGAGCCTATCCTTCTCGTCAGACTCAGGGGTATGTGGTGTGGAATGAGCCACAGTTTCTACATAAATAGGATTATTGTAGTCCTGGAAGTGATCTTTTGGCTGGTCCTGGAGAGGTGGAGTGTTATGGTGACAAGCATTGCATTGTGCTGGCGAGACTTGGTCTTTGGGGTGGCTCGGTTGTTTAGGGGTGTTTTGTGGTAAAGTGGGGTTTAGAGCATTTGGGAAGTGGACATCCGGAACATTAAGGGAAAGTGACAAGTGAGCCAAATTCTTTACTTGGTCAAGTTCCTCTTGGAAGTTCAGAAGCTTCTTCTCCAGTAGAGACATACCCTCTTGCAGAACCTGAATACCCCAACCATCAGCGATCTCAACTTGTTCATCCCTATTGTCTTTTCTGACGCTGGTTGCCTCTGCCATCTTAGTTTTACCCTTGCTTTTTCCTTTGGGAGGAGTAGGAGGAGGAGTAGGAAGAGGGCCCTTTGATCTTGTGCGGTAGACGGATGATGCCAGAATGCACGAACCAACCTTTGGGGAGGGGAATAATAAATAAATAAAACAAAAAACAAAAAAAGTAATGAAGTTAGTGAGGATCATAAAAAATATTGCAGTAGCTAAACACATAAGGCGGAAATGTAAAGCGTGTCCTAAGTTGGGGACCTTTTTTTGCCCGAGGTAGGACTAGCGACAAATGATTTGGAGAACTTAAGATGCTAAATGCCTCATTTTATTGATAATAAAATAGACAAATCCAACACGACTCTAAGAATGCGAAAAATATAAAATGTCACTAATGGTCAGGGGCCTTGTTACATCAGAAGGCAAAGTAAATACAATCCTATCTACTTGGTCCCAGAAGGACCTTCCCCAAACTCGGCATCTCTGCTCGCCTTGATCAGCGTCCCCATCTCGCGGAGTCCCAGCAGCAAGTAGGTCCTGGCTAGAATTCCTCCTTCGGCTCCCTCGGCCTTTTGACGGGTCTCGATCCTCCTAATGAACTTCTCCTCTAAGTCGACTATGCCTTGCTCCAAGTGTGCTAGCCTCTGGGTGGAGGTGATGGACATGTCTTTCCATTCCTCTATCAGCTTCTTATTGGCCTCGTGTATTTTGTGATGATCTTCTTCACAATCACGGAGCCTCTTGCGCAACTGGTTGAGTCTAGTCGTTGCCTCGACCTTCTCATCTATGACCCTGTGGCCTTGAGTAAACCCCGACTCGATACTTCCACCCCAGTTATCTTCCAACCATCCCAGATAATAAGGAGAGTAACCAGCATGATACCTTTCAATGGTGTCCTTTTCTAACCGGATCTGTAGTGCCACAAATGCTAAGCTTGGAACTTATGAGGGATGCCGTCATTTTGGAAATCTACCCTAAGATGAATCATCTTCTCGACCCTTGGTACAACTTGCTTCCTTCCTGCCTGTCTCATGACTCGGATCGGGACGTAAGGATATGTCCCTTTTAGACCAATCAATATCAGAAATGGGGTGTCTCGAGTTCGGATGATGAACTCGTTGGTTGGAAATCACCCAAACATCCACTGAATCTGATCCTCGGTCAAGTTTCCTAGCAACTCGGCCCATCCATTGGCATTTTTCGGCTGAGCAAACATTTCGGGGATGTAGTTCATACGCTTTGGATGATGGAAAGCAATATGATCATCCCAAATTCTCCTATGGATGTCCTGACGGTAGTCGCCCTTTTGCAAATGCTCAGTGAGCCACAAATGGAGTAACAGATTGCAACCCTCGAAATGTTTTGCCCCTCGTTGACACTTTTCCAAGGCTTGGTACATGTCAGCAATGATCATTGGCATGGTACTGAAGTCCTGCCCTCAATCCCTTCCATCAGAATCTTGGTAACCATAGCCAACCTGGTGTGGATTCTTTCTTTCTTTGTCAGGAACACCATCCGACCCAAGAAGCATAATATAAAGACGAATACCCGGCGGTGAATGTGCCCCAGAGAAGTAAGGGCGAACTCTTCCTGATAAGTGCGGTAAGACTGGCTATGACCATATCTCTCGTACAAATAGTCAAAGGGGATGTACGAGTCTTCCAAGCAGACTAAGTCTAAATTTTTCTTTAGTCCCATCATCTTGAGAAAACCTCGGCCTGTACGGTTTTTAGGCATCAATAACCCTGAGACTCCCAAGCTAAACCGGCTAACCCTCCTATTTCCTCTAGCAATGGTGTCATCTCATTTTTTCCAAAGCGAAAGACCGACCGATCACAGTCCCAGAACAGGGTAGCAGCTTCTAGCATCATGTTGTTAGGTTGAATTTCCAGAAGAGAGGGAAGGTTGCCCAAGTGTTTTCTGACGACTTTTTTGTCACTGGAGTGAAGATCCTCCCACCAGTTTATTAGTTTAGGGTGGATATTGGTGACCATGCCGAATCTGGGGACCTCGTGCCTAATTTCTGCAAAACAAATAGGTTAGGCCTTTACCCTCACCAGACTCGACTATATAACATCAATAATTAGCATGAGCATTTATTTCTTGAAATAAAGGCACAGAACGTGAAGGCGTCCGTTTGGGTTCCAGGGAAACCCAATGGACTTTGGACAAGGCTATCTTAAAGGCTGTTGTGCGGACAACACGTTAGCCTGGCTAGGTTTGACCATGATGCATGCAACATACAATAGAGTAAGGTTCTATGGGGTTTTATACCGATACCCTTGAGCGGACAACTCAAGGGGGAAGGCACTGAACTGTTGACTGCACCGCTGATCGACTAGTTTTACCGCAAATACGCCTTTCCGAATTTAGGGGTAGTAATATTGGAATAGCGCAACAACTCATTGTAAGCATTGCTATAGGATTTTTGTTTGGCACGAGTGGAATATGAATGCGTAGCATGATATGCAATAAATAACATTTAAACAAGTAGGAATGTATTTTCACATTGAGGAAAGCAGTAAAGAAAGGAAATACGATAGTTATAATTGAAAGCAGTTACAAAGGAAACATGAAGATACGTCAGTTTTGTTCAGGCGAATAATACGTGCGAAATTAAACAGTTAACATCCTATAACGGGAATAGGAAAGGGTATAAACATTTAAACAGAAATTGAAAGGTCCAAATTCACAAGACAACCTGTAATGGTGTAAGCCTAGGGAACGTCCCCCGCAGAGTCGCCATGCTGTCGCGCCCCCCTTTTTTCCTCCCACGGTTCATGTGCGGAGAGATCGAGTTTATGACATTCTGGACAACTCCTTAAAGGAATAGGTTTAAGGAAGAGTCGCCACCTAACGATTTTGTGGTGCGTTAGGGAACCTAGAGTAGATAACTCATGAACTAGTTTGAATTACCAGAGATTGGGTAAGGGCTTGAAGTTATCCTAAGGGGAAGGTGTTAAGCACCCCTCAAGATCCACAACTGTGGGTCCCAGCCAAGAAGTTTTTTTGAATTTGGACGGTAAACAAATAGCAAGTAAGGTTCATATAAGAGGGGATTTCAAACAAGTATGAAAATCTTTAAAGGTTTTTGGGAAAACATCAGAGTAAAAACATTTGAAAAGAATTTTCCTAGGTTTAAAGTAATACGGATCACATCAATGCAATACCCGGTAATCACTCCTCGAATAGGGGATACACGTGGTATTAGCGCACTGGTCATCATATCCGTATTCTACCCTTCCCACCTCGAAGAGATTAGAAGCGTGTGCTGGTCATGAAAGCTTATTGCGTGCTATTACCCGTCCCATTCTATAAGTCCGGAGGGTGTTTAGGACTACTAATCCTACAAGGTGAGTACTAAGTTGAACCCCCTAGGTTTAAAAGGACAAAATCCTAAGCGACATATAAAAAAATTAGGACTACAAAAATATGGGGAACACGTAAGGGCAGATATGAGGCTCATAGATCCTTCCACAAATAAGACAAGTAAAATAGTACGTCTCGAACACAACAAAAGTCTCAAAGATAACTTAAAGCAGGAGAGAGTAGGTTTCAGTGAGTTTTAGCAAAAGGAAATGATTTTGAAAACTCAGTAATAAAACAGGAAATTCACTTAAAATAGAGTAGTTTTCAGGAAAGAATGATGGATTCTGGAGATCCAGTATATCAAAGGCAGGAGCAGGAATTTAAAATGCACAGCGGCTTAGATACTTTTCTCAGTAAAACAAGTGAATAATTCAAGAAAGGCCAGTAATTGGAAGTGAAGCAGGACCTTTTAAATAAAACAGAGTGATTTGAAAAGGAGTGACTAACTTTGAAGTCCAGTAGTTCAAAATAGAGCAAGAATCAGTAGTCCATAGGAGTTTAGTAAAAGGAGAGTGAGTGCACCATTTCAAGAACCAATGATTTGAAAAATAGAGCAAAGGTTTAGAAAAAAACAAAATGATTTGCATGAACTTCAGAAAAAGGAGAATCGTTTTGAAAATCCATCAGTTGCAGAAGTAGAAGTAGTGACAAACATCAAGGTTCTAAGGTTTTCAGAAGAGACTGATTAGTTTTAAATACCACTTTAAATACAGGCAAGACATAAAATAGTCGATTTTGGTTTTAATAAGTATTAGGCCCAAGATTTGCCTAGGCGTCCGTATATATACTGATTATGTACACATTGATTATGAGTCCTGAAGCATGATTTCTAGATGCAGATGCAGAAGCAGTATCATTACGACATATTTTATTATAGTTATTAGTTGTGAGCAGGATTTCTAAAATAAACATGAGAATAGCAGAGATACTGAAGTAAACAACCTAAACATAGTTTCTAATGCATGGTATGCATGTCCTAAGCATGATACTATTGCACACATAGGTAAATAAATCCTATAGTCAAGATTTCTAACCATAACTATCTAAGCATGCATAATCCCCTCCCATAATTACTATCCACCCCCAAATATTCATTTACAAATTATTACAGGCCAAGAATGATGAATTACACAATTGAATAAAGGCGAATCAAAAAGTTATACTATAGAGAGCCTAACGGTAGGCCCAAAGTACCAGATCCCTTTGCCACATGCCATGACCTTTCAAACCAAGTGTGTCATAGTCTCTAAGGACCTCAGAAGATCCTGGACAGTGCTCACACCCAAGTAACCCAGCCAGGGATGAGTAAGTACAGTGTAGAAGGCCAGCTTGTGTGTCAGAGTTCAATGGGTACTCAGAGGTCCCCAAGGCAGTGCTCACACGAAGGGGCAGAACCTAGAATCTAAGAGTGGTGGGAAGTTCTTGGAGTTTTAAAAGAGAATTGGAGTTTGAAAAGAGTAGTTTTAAAACAATAACACTTTGAGAAATAACTTTAAGAACAGTAGTAAAGGAGTTTTAAAAGAGAAGCAGTACAACTGTAACCAATAGGCAAAAGGACTTATGAAAGAGCAAACACAAACAGGGGTAAGGGATTGGGGACAAATAACACTAAAAATTAGAGTGAGGCAGAATTACAGTTATCATATAATTACCAACTAGTTGTCACATAATAGCATAGATTAATAGGATTAGGACTGCATAATATTCAAGTATCAGGAGAGGCAGGTTTACATCACAGGATGAGAGCAAGTAACAACAATAAAGTCAAGGTAAGAAACATCAACCTATGAACACATAAGCATGCTGGAGACATATCAGACTCAAAGGAAAGGAATACAGTAGGGGTATTCTAAAGACATAATTACAGGGAACCCTGGGGAAAGCAAGATACATATTCAAACATAACAAAAGGAAGACATAATGAGGATTAAGCTAATTACAGGGTAGATAGTAGAACCATAGGATAAAACACATGATGAACAATAAGTAAAGAGACAACAACTGGAGCATATTATGTATGGGTTCTATAAAACTAAATAAGAAAACATACCAGTCAAGGAATAGAGAACATCGAAGTACATGAGGTAGCATAGTAGTAACAGTATTCTGGACAAAGAGAGAGCAGCAATAGAACAGTAATAGCAGGATGAGAGCAGCAGGATAGTAGTGTACAGAAGCGAGGGAGAAACAAGGATTACTGATGCGAGACTAAATTGCATTGTTTAACATGTGATATACCTTACATTTTATGCGCATTAATGATAAAATTACACTTGTTATGTGCTTAATGGAGTTTATTTCATGCGTAGGTGAAGTGGAGATGGAAACGGAGCTAAAAGGATGCAAATACGTCGAAAAATACGCGAAAGGAGACACCCGGGCGATAGCCGGGCGACAGAGCCAAACAGCCTGACCATACCTGGCGTTATCCAGGCGTTTGGGATGAAACGCCAGCCGGCGTTAGCCAGGANTTTCTAATTGAAATAGAAGTCTCCTACACGGTTAGGGTTCACCCTAAACCTATAAATAGACTCCTAAAACACAACTACAAGAGGAGATTCATGGGAGATACACAGAAATTCGAGATTAGAGTGGATCGAAAGGCAAAACATCACTTTGTACATATTTTCTTCCTTAATTTGTAGTTTAATTATGCTAGTTGTTTTAGATTTATTCTTATGAATTTGTTTATCTAATTTCTTGTGGAAACCGTTGGGGAATAAACTTCTTGTGATATTAATATAGCTTTGATTGGTTGATTAAA